>PVIH01011741.1:11052-41688 GCA_004025045.1 Sigmodon hispidus | reverse complement strand
CATCCTCCTGAGTGAGTTATCACAATCTCAGAAAGATAAGCAGGGGATGTACTCACTCATTAGTGGTCTCTAAACAAACAAACAAACAAGTATAAAAGCCAAGCATGCCCAAGCGGAAACCACAACCACTGAACAGCTTGGGATCAGAAACACCCTGGACTGACCCTTCGGACCCCACTCCAACTATAGGAACACCTGATTCACTCCTGAGGTAGGATGGACAAAACTGGATTTGGCCAGGAGTGGAGACTGATCCAAACATTATTGGGTCAGTGGGACCATAAGACTGTCTACTCCCTGCCCAGGGAGTGGATGGGGAGTTGTGGAGAAGGAAAATGATCTGATGTGGTGGGAGGGGGAAGGGACCTGGAATAAGGATATACAGGGATGGAAAAAAAAATTCAGAGGGAAAGCTGAACACAAAGTAAATATATGTGTAGAAATCTTATTTGCATTATCACTCCTGATAAGTCATGCTTATGAGTTTTATCCTCTTTATAGTTATTGTTAACTTTTCAGCTTTTTAAATTCATTTTACTGTTTTTTGATAAATACAAAATAAATAAAGAAGAAAAAAGAAAGTGTGACTCCTTTGTTAATAATAATAATAAAAAGGAAAATAAATGAATAGAAACTGTCACTAGAGAAAAAAGATAGCTGAAACTTTGTCATTTGTTGAAAAATTGGCAAATTGGACATATTCATATTAGCTGAATTTAATCTCAGAAAGGCAAATATTTCTAAGTCCTAGATGTTAGGTATATGATAATATATATCTTGATAACTTAAAAATAGGAGCAAAATGTTTCCTGTTACTTGAAAATACAGGAAAAATATCTGAGTTAATGAACTCTAGGAAAATAGGTTGTTTTGAACAGTAGCCAATCTGATAGTCTTTGTGTTTTGTCCATACATATTGAATAACATTTCATGACGTTCTGGTGTATTGGTCATCCAATAAACAGTGTTCAATATTTAAGATTATAGAAAATCTATTTCATGAAGATCTCAAATGTAGATTGAATGTAAAATAAGTTGCATTTGTATTTTCTTCCTTATATTTTGAATGTATTCATGTGGAAGTGTACACTTGGGTGGGTGCATGTGAAGGTTAGAGGTCAATTTGATATAGTTTACATCAGAAACCATTTATCTTCGTTTTTCAGACAGAGTTCATTTCTAGTATTTGGGGCTCAGTGATTGTGTTAACTTAAATGACCAGTGAGATTTAGGGATCTCCTGTGATCATATTGTGGGACCACTGCATCTGGAATTTTTCAAGAGCCTGGATAGAAGTAATGTAAAAAAGGTTCTCAGGCTTACATGGCATGACAAGTGTGGGGGTATGAGTAAGAATGGCCCCATTGACTCATATATTAGAATGTATAGTTACCAGTGAGTGGCATTATTTGAAAATGATAAGGAGGGTGACTTTTTGGAGTAGGTATGGCTTTGCTTGAAAAAATGTGCCACTAGGATTGTGCTTTGAAGTTTCAAAAGCCTACACAAGGATGAGTGTTTTTTGTCTCTTGGCCTGCAGATCAGGATGGAGTTCTCAACTATTGCTCTGGTACTATCCATGGCACTCTGATTCCTATCATGATGGTAATGGAGTAAGCCTCTGAAACTGTAAGCAAGCCTCCAGTTAAATTATTTCATTTTTAAGAGCTTCCTTGGTTATAATGTTTTTTATAGCAATAGAACAGTAATTAAGACAACAAGCAATTTACTGACTGAAATAGTTCCCTAGGCAATTTTCTTATTTTTCCATTTCTGCAAGTAATAAGTAAACACACACACAAACACATATGCATACACACACATACATGTATATAATGAATTCTGTTTGTCACATTGATTTTCCATATTACATGAAAACACACCAGTTGTGGAAGCTTGATTGAATTCCAGTCAGTGTTTTTCCATTAGTTTCAAAATGTCTACTCTAGAACTTACTAAACACTGCTGGTACATTGTTGGAATTGCTGGCTAATTATAGAGTTTTGTGAAATTTGATCTCTTGGCTTTCTTCAGTAAGCTCAACTATTTTCTATATGTGTAGAACCTGTCACTTAAATTAAAGACACAGGTTTTGAGCACAAATATCTATTGCACCATTACCAGAAATATACTCAAGGAGGGTTATTCAGTCAGTGCATTGGAAGCTGTGGTGTTTATTCTTGTGAGCTAAATGATGCCCTGTACTGTACTATGCATGAATTTCACCCTAAGATTGACAAAAGGAGGAGAGAAATGATATAAAATATGAAAATGAACAAACACAATTTTACTTGGCTCCATGACAGTGAAATTAGGGTACTAGTGGGGTGGGGCACTTTAGTATTTTGATTTTATTCCACACATACATTTGCATGTAAAATGCATGAGCAACAAAAATCTAGACAAAGATCTAGCCTTATAAAATGTATACTTTTAATACTTAATTTCATAGATTTTTTTTAGAGTTAAATAATTTGGCCCCACTAATTAAGGAAGGTAATATAATATGGGAAGTTGCTTTTTGAAGATCAGTGGCAAAGCAAAGTAGATAGAGAAAAGCCCAAGAAGCCTCAGCTCTACACAAAGATCAATGAGGAAATCTGGGACTGGGATAGGTGATCTTTTTCAGGAAAGAGCATACTAATTGGCACTTCAGAGCCAAATTGTCAGCCTGAAAACATACATGTAAGTAACATTACACAAAATGAACTGGTTATACTTAGGAATACATAGGTAGTATATATGTGTTTTACACACACACACACACACACATACACACATACACATCCATGCAATAACAATCAACGATAAAGGAGTCCACAAAATTAAACGAGAGTAGAAATATGTATACAAAGTTTTAGAGGGAAGAAAGGAAAGGGAGAAATTTTATAATTACATTATATTCTCAAAAATAAAATAAAAAATTTAGAGCAAAACAAACCAAAACAACAACAATAAGATCAATGGAAAAGTTAAAATCAAAATCCACATATCTGGTATATATTTCTGCTTTCATTATTTATTTTTTTGGTTGATTAGTCTAATACAAATGAGCATTTTTATTGCTTATTCTTGATATTATTGAACCCAAACATTTAACTCGCTCAATACTGGTGCTCTCTTTAGATGGGTCCTTTAGGAACCTGCATTAGAAGAAATAGAAATGTAATATTTTGACTTGCTACTGTGATTTGAATTTCTAACCATGAGAGAAAATGTTTAAAACATCTAGTAAGAATTGAGCATCAAAATGCATTCATTTATCTCATAAATAGTGAGGAGATTTGACTTCTGGGAAAGGTGTGAGTCTCTTGATCTATGAGTGAATGAAGCTATGCTAACATTGTGGCAAAAATGGTCCATTTTAAGTCTGTACATAAATATGTAGCAAAAGCATCACCTGAAAAGACCTGTAACACAGCCTATTCTTTTAAATCATGAAATCTATATTAATTCAAAATTCTTTTTGTTTTTTTGTTTTCTTTTACTACTTCAAATAAATGTTTGTAGTAAGAGTGGAATGTTGTCTTTAATATTGTATCCTTTCATCATTCTTGATGTTATTTAATGCAATGTTTTTGTCTAAGAGTTTGAATTAGACACTGATTTGATTCATTACTAGCACATACCTAATGGCCAGAATGTAAATTATGTTGCAACTGAGTTGAATTATTGTAAACAAGACTGTGCCAAATATCAATTGATCTTTCTGTTGGTAGTGAATATATTTAAAAAGAGAAATTGGTAGTTAGATAATGGCCTTTTTTATTTTGTGTTTAATGTAAATGAATTTCTCAAAAAATATTAATATGAAAATGCACAATCCTCAGATTAACACAGGTGCAGCTTGAATATATTATATTGGGTTTTTTTCAGTAAATTTTTTTATTTAAACTGTTTTTTTCATACCATCCACTGGTCTTCCTCCCTCAGTCTCTAACCCCTATGCCCCCATTCAATCCCCAGGGAGGGCAAGGAATCTCAAGGTGAGTCAGTTTGACCTGTTAAAAAGTCAATTCTTTTTAATTGGATCATTTTGGCTTTTAGCCTCTAGTTTCTTGAGTTCTCTATATATTTTAGAGATCAGTCCTCAGTCAGATGCAGGGTTGGTGAAAATCGTTTCCCACTCTTTAGGTGATGTTTTTGTCTTACTGACCTTGTCCTTTGCCTTACAGAAGTTTCTCAGTTTCAGGAGCTCCAATTTATTAAGTCCTGCTTAGCAAAAATGTCATAAAATTACTTACTTATGCCTCAGAGGTTAGTATCATTTAAGGTTTTTTGTTTATTGTTTTCTTTTACAAGATTTCTCAGTACTTTATCATATAACTTTAAATCCATGTATAAAAATATGAGTTATATACAGTACATAACAGATTCTAGTAATCGTATATTTTCTACTGCTTTCTAAAAGTTTGTAGAAATCTGTAGATTCATATCTTTTTATTCATTCATTCATTTGTCAAAGAGTGCTTAAAACTTTTAAAACTATTAAGAGGCAAATGAGCTAAGGAGTACTTATTCCTTGGTGAACAAGTACTCATTACTAAAGTCATCTGCTCTTCTGTCCAATCACAAATTGAAAATTAACTTCCTTGAAGGTATAAATGTAAGAAAAGCAAATATTTATAACAAATAAGTACATTTTATGTTTTTCTTCCATGCTGTTTTTAAAATATTTTTAAAATCAGGTTTAGAAAAGCAATCTTTCATAGTCATATAATTTAAAAATAAATTTATGTGTACTAACAAGGACATTATTAGGAAGATGCACAGAATCAGAGAATTTATAAAGCATTATGACAAGCTGCACCTGGCCATGAATTATACCTGTTCCTCTTATTTTATAAGTATTTATTTGTAAAAAATAAAGATTTGCTGCTATTGCTTATAAGTTTAAAATATCAATATACAATATACAAACATCAACCTACTTATTGGATTTCTAGCTTCAATTTCCTATGTAGCTATTGTGCTTTTGCTTTTATTTTCTTTATAGTTGAACTGTTTTTAGTTTCTTGAGTTAAGCATTACATTGTTTATTTGATGTCTGTTTAATTTATATCTTATTTTATTGTAGACATATGTATACATTAGTATATGATTGTTGGTATGCTGTATTTCCATTTTCAATGTCTCACACATTTTCTTTGTATTTCCTTTTTGATGTCTCTTTTGACTTGATTGTAGATGACAAAATTATGTAAATTTTTCTAGACTTATTTTATTATAGCATTCTGACTATTACTTGTGTGGTCAGAAAATGTATTTCGTTTCATTTCAGTATCAGTCAATTCATTAAACATTGTTTTGTGATTTAACATTTATCCTTGACAATGTTTTATATAAACTTGAAGACAACATGCATTTTGTTGCTATTGGATTTAATGTTCTGTATGTGACTTTTAGGGCCAGTTAGGTTATGATAGTGTTGATTATTTGCTAAGCAATAAAGTACCACTGAAGTATGTTCCCAACTAAGATTCAGTACTTTGATCTGTATTTGTAGCATTTTGGATCTGTATTTGTCCTCAAAAACAGGGAAATGAGGGAATGAGAGAGGAAGACATGTAGAACTTTATGTTTCTCTAACAGTACATCTTATGTTTATTTATTTATACTCATCAAAATTTAACATATATTTATGATGTGGGCATATACACCCAGATAATGACTGAGAAAGCTTAAGGACAGCTTCTGAGTTGTGTCTCTCAAGTAAGCTATGGCATAGAGATGCCCTGGCATAGTGTGTGGGTTTGAGCTACAAAAAGTCAGCCTTCTGGAGTGTAGCTTAAACTATAACAAGGCAGGTTCCTGAAGTCTCACAGAAGCTTCCATATAAGAAGTTGTATATGATGGATTTAAGATTTCTGTTTATATGGACAAAAGGGAACAGAATCAAAGACGGCTTCATCATAAGAATCATAGCTGACTTTTTTTTTGTACAAAATGGAATGTGTCAAGAACATACAGCAATTTAAATTATTAGAACTTTTAAGTGACATTGGCTCTTTCTAAAAAGACCCATAGATACAAGGAAACTTGCTTAAGATTAGATTCAAGTAGGGCATGGTAGTGCCTTCCTTTAATCCCAGTACTCTGGAAGCAGAGGCCTACCTTCAATCCCAGTACTCTGGAAACAGAGGCCTACCTTCAATCCCAGTACTCTAGAAGCAGAGGCCTACCTTCAATCCCAGTACTCTGGAAGCAGAGGCCTACCTTCAATCCCAGTACTCTGGAAGCAGAGGCCTACCTTCAATCCCAGTACTCTGGAAGCAGAGGCCTACCTTCAATCCCAGTACTCTGGAAGCAGAGGTTCTCTGAGTTTCAAGCCAGGTTGGTGTACAGAGAATGATTCTGCCTAGACTGGCATATAAGTAGAAACTCTGCCTCAAAAATCAACCAAACAAACAAACAAACAAATCTCATAAAACAGGTTTAGAGTTAATGAACAATGATCAGTTGTATAGTAAAATGATTGGATAAAATTTAAAATGTATACTCTCACTAATGGGAAGAAGCCCAATGAAGTTTGTGTGGACCAGTGATTCTCAACCTGTAGGTCTTGACACCTTTGGGGATACATCAGATATTTACATTATAATTTATAACAGTAGAAAAATTATGAAGTTATAAGGTAGCAAGGAAATGATTTTATGGTTGTGGTCACCTCAACTTGAGGAACTGTATTAAAGGGTCAGAGTATTAGATGGTCCTGTGAGAATCAAAAGCTATATTGTCTGTTATTTAGTTATGCTTCCCTCTGATACTCACTTTTAAAACAGTAAAATGTCCATTTAATCATTTACTCTTGAACAGCTGAATATGGCCACTTTTTAATCTGCCAGATAGATTGAAACCATAGGGGATACGATAGTGAACAAAACAGCAGGAGACATATTTGTTTAGTTTTCTTTAATTTGGCATTAGAGAAAACTTTTTAAAAAATTATATATTTTTCCCTCTTACTTTTGAGGTTATAGTATTCTTACCTTTTTTCCCCTTTCTTTTCCTTCCCTTAAAGCCTCCCAGATTTCTTTCCTGCTTTCTGCCAATATCATGGTATTTTTATTAATTATTAACACACGTATTTGTATATACACACATGTTCCTGAATACAGAAATACAACTTTATAACATTTTACAATTATATATATGTGTGTGTGTTTATAATATGTATACTCATGTATAGTGTATAACATTATACAACATAAAAATAACATTAGACATTTCTGTGTAATGTTAAATGCATGTATATGTTTTCAGGGGTGAATATTTGATATTGCATAAGTTACTGGTGTGCTATTGCATGAAGATGGGGAATGACAATAGAAATAAAAAAGAAAGGTATTTGGTTTTTTGTTTTAAAATCTATTTATATTGAGATTATATATTTAAAATCTTTTAACACAATATTTTATATTTTGTTATATATTTATTATATCATAATTGTGATGCAGAGGCAGACAACAGCAACACATTATAAGAATTTTTCTATTTGCATTAATGTTGTATATCACCTCTAGAAATATGCTGTGAGCTATCATTTCCCAATATTACACTATACGGAATCTATGGAAAAACAAGATCTGTCAGTTGATGATATTTATGATCAACTTTAAAGGGAAATATAGCATCTTCCCTACTTAAAGAAGAGTTCTCATTTCCCCACATGTGCCAGGAGAATGATTTACACCTATTATTATCTAAAGTCAAATGGCTTCTGAAATCTTACGCTGATTGAGTGTTACCACTGGAGATAATATAGAGACAAATGCCAATATGGAATCTTTAAGTGCTGTCAGACTCAGTAAAGATCCTTGACAGATCTTAGTATACAAGTCAGCCTCACAAATATTTAATTTAAATTAAAGTATTCAGACTCCCATCAAAAGATTATTTTAAAATCTGAAATAGTTAGAAAAGATATAGACATTTATAAACTGTGCATGAGCAAGACATACAGATGGACTGATGAGAATAAAGGAGAGAAACAAATATAAACAAAATATGTGTAAAAATGTCACAGTCAAACCTGTAACTGTGTATGATAACTAGAAAAGACTAATACAATAGGTAATAAAAATTCAATACTTATTAGTACTTTTAAGTAAAAAACAATAGAAATAAACTCTTGGAGTTCAATTCAGCATCAATTTCCTGAGACTTATTATAGTAGAATTCATTTTTATAAGGAAATGTGATGGAATTATTTGCTTATTAATGGGAAAATTGTAAATTGTAAATTGAATAGTTCACAGCTGATTCAAATACATAAGCATGAAAACTTTAAAATAGTATAAAGAAAAATGTATTTCACCTAAATTCTCTTGAAAATAGCTGTTCAAATAGCTGAAAATTTCTTATGCAGCCCACAAACTAAAGAGATGAATTAGAATTGCTTGACTTGAAGTGCAATAGCATAATTCAGGAGAATCGGGGCTTTTAGAAGTGACATAAATCAATGAATGTACTTACTCAGGATTATCTATGGGCAAGAAACAATCAATGAGTTTGGTGGAATTGTTTTTTGAAAGCACAGCACCTTTCTTAATTTATACTATAATATCAGTGTCTTTGATAAAGGAGATTTTCAGACAATGCATTTTGGTCTCTTCCTATTGCTTTTGCTGAGAGAAGAGAAAATAGCAAATGGTTATTCTATTTCTAGACCTCAAATGTGTAAGGTGCAGAGAGACTTCAATAAAATCTTTGTCCTATCTTCCCTTCTTTCTCTTAAGTATTTCCTTGTTGGATGATTTTTTTAAGACGAAAAATTGATTTTAGTTGACCTTGCTGTAGAGTTAGGCCACCGAATGTGAGTCCCTGGGGCAACAGGAATTCCAACAGAGGTAAGATTTTAAAAAAATGTCCTCTAGGAAAAGTGCAGCACTGAAAATGTCAGGGTGTCCTTTTGATAGCTTGGTGCTGACTGCTGGGCTTTCCACCATCCTCACATTTATTTTTCATTTACTTCCCCTATCCCCAATTCCTATAACTTGCATCTGCATATATCTTTGTGTTTATATCTTCAAGCATCTGTAGTTCATGTATTTGCAGATTACCCATCAAAGAAATCCAAACTTATTTGATTAGCTATTGTGTAAAGCAGCATTGTGATTTTTGTTATTTCTACCTGTCCCCATTACATATTGTTGCTAAACAGTTTATCTCAAAATATACTTGCTCAAAAGAAAAACAAAGCATTTTAGAAATCAATGATTGGAAAGTACTATGTCCAAAACTTAGTGTCTGTTCATAAGAGCATCAACTGTGTGATTGCAACTTATGAGAATGTTTTATCATTCCCTTATGTAAGTATACCTTGTGTCCAGTCTCTATCTTGAGGGAATTTTTTTTGGGGGGTGCTGCACTATCTTTTCCTGGCTGTCCATGGCTAGGAATTCTTATAGCATCATCGTCTCAAAAGTCAAATTTTCTCTATGGTAATTGGATCCTGCAGAGCAAGCACTTTAGAAACTTGAATGAATGCTCTAAAACATGTACTTCATTGTCAGATGAAGTCAAAAATGTGCATCAATTTTATTTTGCAACCCTGTTGTAAAACTCCTGCTTGTCTTGAGAACCTTGTAGTTTCCTTGAATGGGCATTTTCAAGCATGCAGCTTTTTGATAGAAATAACATATTCTGTGGAGCCCAGTTGGCTGAACTCTATATTTTAGTTTCTTTATAGATTTTTCCATGAGTATCATATTTGAATCTTATTTTTCTTTGTTAGTAAAAGGGGGCTTAACATGTACCACATTTACATATCCATTATGAGACAATGGACATCTAGGCTGTTTTCAATTTCTGGCTATTATAAATAGAGCAGGAATGAATATGAATAAGCAAGCATATCACTAATGGGATCTAGAATCCTTTGAGTATATGTCCAAGAGTGGTATAGTTGAATTTTAAGGTAGATCTAACTATTCCTGGCTCCTGAAGAAGTAATACACTGACTGCTACACTGGCCCTGCCAGTTTGTGTTCCTTATAGCAGTGAATGTGTGTTCCCATTTCCAAAAATTGTGACAAGTATGTATTGACATTTGTTTTACTGATGCTGGCCACCTTCATTGAGGTAAGATGAAATATCAAAATAGTTTAATGTTTCCCAGAATGCTGAGGATGTTAAGCATTTCTGTAATGTTTCATGGCCATTTTTTGTGTCATCTTTTGAGAATTCTCTGCTTAGTTTTGCACCCCATTTTAAAACTGGGTTATTTGGTTTTTTCTTTGATTTTCACTTTCTTTAATTTTTTATGTATTTGACCTACTAATCCTATAACATATTTATAATTGGTAGGAGGTTTGTGATCTGTAGGTTTTGCTTTGCACAGATGACAGTGTCCTTTGCCATACTGAAGATTTTAAGTTTCATAAGGTCCAATTTGTTAATATCATTAAAGAAGAAAAATATAAAACATTTCACATGCAATTTTCTTTCTCTCACCCTCAAAGAGGTACAATAAATTTTAACATTTTAGATATTTCCTGACCCAAAGAAATCACTTTCTCTAATACATGGCAATTTTAGCCTGAAACCTCTGTCTACGGTATTTATTTAAAATATTATTCATTTTAAAAAAATGAGTAAAAACCAACAATTAATGAAAACAGAGGCCATAAATTTGAAGAACAGGATGGGTATGTGGGGGGTTTTGGAAGGTGAAAAGGTAAGAAGGAAATGTTGTAATTACATTATAATTTCAGCAAATAAAATGGTAATGAAACAAAGTGGTAAATTCAAAAAGAGCTACCCTGAATGTAGGTAAGCATGAACAATGGATTCAGAGCCTGAGTAGAACAAAAAAGGCAGTGATATGTATTATTTGATAGAGGTATCATGGAGCTGGGATAAGCTTCTTTTTTATTATTTATCAACACATCAGCTCTACTGGCTTCTATGTGGCAAGGCTTGTGCCCCTAGCTCAGCAGCTCCACAGGGTCTCAGGCACTCCAAATTTGTCATCTGAACCGTACCATCTGCTTCTCTAGTTCTGATCCCTTGGACTTAGACTGAGACAAGCTACATGCCTCTCTGCTTCTTCAGCTTTTAGTATGTTTTGTGACTTTTCTGTGTCTGTAAACATATGACTTAATTTCCCCAACAAATTATCTAGGATCTACTTCTGTATCTCATGTATGCATATTTGTATGTATACTATCTGTCTCTATCTGTCTGTCTTTTATCATTGTTCTTTTGCCCCTACCGACTTTAGTTAATATGTACTCTATTCACTTTATTAAAGTATACTCCATTTTGAAATTTAAAGGCTATGGTGTATCTCTGAATCATCTATTTCAGACTTGTACCAACTGGATTCAGCATTAAAATGGAACTAAACTCTGTACATTTAATCTATAATTTTTAAACCAAACTGAAAATAGATTCTCCAATTCTATAATACATCCTGACTACAGAATACTCTTTTCTCACTTCTCTTACCTCCCCAAGGACTCCCAATTCCTCTTCAGAAAGGAACAGGCCTCTAAGAGGCAAAAGCCAAACATGGCAAAACAAGATACAATAAGATAAGGCAAAAGTCCTCATATAAAGGTTGAACAAGGAAACCCAATAGGAGGAAGAATCTCATACAAATCTTTGAGTTTACAAAAGAATTCTAGGTTCCTTTAGATACGGATATATGTGGGAACCTATGGGGATTCTCTCCTGTGGTTTGATTTAATCTTGACTCCAGAAAGTTCAAGCTTGTCTTGCTACTTTTCAAGGCAAAATAATAGGATATTACACCAAAGATATAGTTACTAGATGTTTTTTTGAGAATTAAGGAGGTGTTTATACTTGTTTTTTCCATGAACCATGGTGTCCTTGAAAGGGGAAAGTCTTTTTAACTTTCTGCTGCTTGTAGCCAAATATTAATCACAGACAATTGCTTTATAGGTTGAGCATGCTGGTTCATACTTCTAATTACAACATTTGTCAAGTAGAGACAGGGAGATGTCTATGAGTTCAAGACCAGTCTGGTCTACTTATATATTAAATCCCAGGACAATTGGCATTATATATATCAAGACATTGCAAAAACAACAACAAAATATCAATTCAAATCAATAGATATAATATAATAGCAATAAACCTGTTAGATTAAGAAGGGCATCAATATTTTTACTCTTTTAATTTACAGAAAGATTATGGTATTGCTTTCTAAAGATTGTTGCAAACATTTTGTACAGTTTTGTATAAATTCTATCATACATCTCCTAGAGGCTTTTATTAATTTAAAAAAGTACCATTGGATGAGTTAGCTTTATTCACTTAATCTCATGACTATACACAGCATGTCTTCAATGCTTGAACTTGTTTGTGTTCTTAAAAGATTCTTTGATGCTTACGGTTATCTCTGTAGAAAAGAAACTGTTTAAGGCTATCTTATATTAAAGGAAGATTTCTAAGCTGACAGAATACACTATTCAATAAATTTTTCAAAGGAATATATGCTGTATGTGTGAGTACAAATGCTCATGTTTGGACAGATCCTAGGGAAATTACAACTAGTAGAATACTGTTAGAATTGAGTATATATTTAAAATGTTTCTCTTTTGCAAAGTTATATAATTAAAAAGTGGCTTAGGCAATCCTGTTACTTAATAGCTAACCATCTATGGTCAATATAATTCAAATATGATTATATTTATGGATGATTTTTTTAAGGTTAAGGGACTCTTGCCTGTCCATGTTCTTGATTACAGAGTTTTCCATTACAGGTGAGACATAAGGCAAGTCTTAGTAACTTGGAGAAATTAAGTATTATTGTGGCAGAGCCATGCCATAGTATAAGCCTGTTCTCACATTTCTACTCAAAACATCTAAATCATAGGTAAGGTGTAGTCAGTTTGCATTTACTTGTATCTACATATACCAATTTACTCTTTTATTTCAGCATTTCATGAAGACTGTGACCATCAGTAAATGCATCAAATTTAAAGAATTTCAGAATGGCAGTAAAAAATATATCTATGACACATAGTTTTTGTTTGGAATTTTAGAGTATTTTAATTGAAATATTTCTACAATCATTCAGGAACACACTGTAACAAAACTTAACACTTTTTGTTGCAGTATAAATATCATAACTTTCATTATCTAATTTTTTTGAAGAATGAATCACAACAGCAGTTCTTAATTTGGAGTCCTGGGATCCCTGACAACATCTAAAGTATTTTTATAATGTCAGAAAGCTCAAAGTCATTTTCATAATCTACTCTGAACTTCCTTGTCCTTTATACTCTCATTTTCTTATGAGTGAGTTTTTCAAGGACTGCATGATGTGTGATATTGCCACAGACTGAATGCAGAAGTAAATCTGAGAATCCAGCTGTCTTCTATTAAGACGAATATCAAAGAAACTCCATGAACATAAAACAAAGTCACTTCTCTTACTAATTTTTGTTTGTTTTGAAAAAATACACAGTTTAGTTTCATTAAAGTATATTATTTATGCCATCACATTTGGATTTATTAATTTGTATTATGTTTATGTAGATTCTAAATAAGTTTATTTTTATATGCAGTTTTAATGACAAACAGTAAATATTCATAGATACTAACATATTGGACTTATTTATTTCTATTATTGTATATGACTTTCCAAATAAATATATGTGTTCGTACTTTTTATGGCTAACAGGGTAAATTCTTGTAAATGTAGGTCCTTTTGAGCCTTCAGTAGTTAAGTGTATAAGAGATTATTCAACTGAAATTTTATGTTATCTTCTTTGACGTATTTCTTTTTCTTTTCTATTTGAAGTACCAGTTTTCTATTTAAAGTACCAGTTTATTTTCTGATTTTGAAGTCATTTACTTATTTTTTATATATTTGATAAGGCTACCTCTTAGTAATTTACATGTTCAAAACACTAAATAACCAGCTGTTTGCCCAAAGATTCAATTGCAATATAATTATTTTATCTTTTTTTGAAAAAATAATTTTAATTAAAAAGATAATAACAGTGTAAAATTCAATGATGGAAAGTGATGGAGGAAAATGATATATTTTATTTCATTTCAATGATGCTTTTATTTTTTATTTTATTATTATGAACAAAGAAGTCACACTTTCTATCCTTGTATATCCTTATTCAATGATGTTTTGATTTGATGTTAGAAAAAAAGATGGAAAAGTTTCTTGTAGGAAATTATATTTGAAATAAAATGTGAACTATGCCTCAGTGTTCATGGTATGATGAGTGGAAAGAACATAATAGATGGGAAGATGTTACATGGAAATTTCTTTAGAAAGAAGGAAGCATGGAGAACAGTGATGGGCACGCAGGAATAGTGAATGTACTGGTAACAGAAGGTTAGAATCAGTACAAGCAAACAAAGTAAAAATACAAGTGATGACAAGATACAAAAGACACATGGTATAGTGTCTTGTTTTTATGAGTGTTATGATGTATTCAAGATGTATAAGTTAGGAGAAGGATCACCAGGACACCTGGTTTGGATGCTGTGATTTAATTTGTAAGCCTGTTAGTAGCTCAGCTGTGCAAGCAATAATGACATTTAATTAGAATGACAGCTTTCAGAAATGGAAAAATTTAAGAGCAAAATTATGCCTGCTTATTGATAGATAATGTGTAAGTACAGATTTAAAGACACATGCATATACTTAGTTTCACCCATACATTTAGGAAATATTAAGTGATTTAATAAATTATGGCCCTCAGAAGTTTCTGTTGAATGCGTTAGAAGGACTCAATATGAGGGAGTGGGCCATGGAGGCCTTGAAAAAGCATATCCTGTTTGCACTTGTTTTTCCTTTCTGGCACAGTGTATTAAGGTGTGGAGGTAGGGAGAATCTGGATTGATATATATATCAATCATATATGTCTATCAGCCAGTTTTTCTACTATGTAATTTCTCTAGTAATGTGTAAGGCAGTGCAGCTATCCCTTGCTTCGATGAAACTTTTATGAAGGAAAATTTATACTGGCTGTATCTGATGCTCAGGAGGGGGTTGATTAAATGATTTATATTTTGCCTGATTAAAAAAAAACACATTAAAAACTGTGCCAATTCTATTTTAGAGTGCACACCTTGGTCTTCAGGTCAGTACTGAGCAAAATTGTCAATGTGGTCGAGGACAGTTCATCAGATCTTAACTTTTCCCAGGAAAGTCATTACTGAAGTGGTTGGATGTGTAGTTTTAGAAGCAATATCTCTGCAAATGAACTTTTCCCTATAATTACATCCCTGCCAAATAAGGTATTAATTTAGAGATGTTTAAAGTTTCCATAGACAGAACATGCATGGAATTTACTTAAATATCAGCCAGAAGTCTCATCTTTCAACTGCAAGACATACATAACTTCAGATTAGGATTTAAAACATGTGCATAACTAAGTTAGAGAATGGAGAGGAACTGAAAATAAGAGCAATGCATGTCTAACAAGTGAAGAAGGGCTGGAAATACTCATCAAGGTGGAGAGAGTCTATGTCACCTGTGGCTAGTGTATGATAATTGGGTCTAGGTAGATGGTCACGGGTAAATTATTGAATGTTGCATTTTCCCCATCCTGATATTTACCAATAGTATTTTAGTACATCATTTAAGTATTGCTAGTAATGTATATTGAATGAGAATTTACTACATACAAAATAAAGTCAATTAGGATATCTAAGACAATAAACTGTAAAGAGTTTCTGGGTTTACAAACTAGCCTGTCTGAAGAAGTTTTCTTAACTAGATGTAAATCTGGAAAACTGACTCAGAAAAAATAACTTATTATTTTTGGATATTATAATACAATTATATAATTTCCTCATTCTCTTTCTTTACTCCAACCCTTTCTTATCCTTTCTTTTAAATTTCTTTTACATTCATGACCTCTAGTTTTTAAACTGTAGGTAGATGTCTTAAACATGCAAATAAAACCTAATCAGTCTATATAATGTTAATTGAACATATATTTTCTGAGCTGACCCTTGAGTACTGGATAATAAGTTGTGTTCTCTTTCATCAGGATAACTATTTTTCCACTCTCTGTGCTCATTGGTTACCTATATTTCTTTTTCAAAGCTTAAGAACCTGTGAATTTTTCTCTCTTCATGTTACCATGAATGTCACTATTTTCCTTGTTCTAGTCATGTTCAGTAAAATATGTGCTCACTTTGGCAGGACAAACACTAAAATTGAAACCTTTCTTTTTAATTAGAAAAGGGGAAGTGGTGTGGAATATCTTTCTGTATGCTGTGAATATGCTTTATTACCATTGATTAATAAAGAAAGAGTTTTGGCTTATAGAAAGGCAGCTTAGAGGTAGGCAGAAAATTTAAGCCAAGGGACAGGAGAAAAGAGTGGATTCTGAGAGGCACAATCCATCCATCCAAGAAACAAGGTGTGAAAGTACTGGTAAGCCACTAGCCACGTGACAAGACAGGTTAATACAGATGGATTAAGTTAAGTTATAAGAGGTAAGGAACCTGAGCCATAGTCCAAATAGTTTGTAATTAATATAAATCTTTATGTAATTATTAGGGACTAAGCAGCTGCAGGACTATGGGTCCAGACCTCAGAAATGGAACATAAAATGAAACAGTGGAACAGAAAATTCTGGCTGTAAAGGTATGTTGGTGACATTATGTGTATAACTTCTGACACAATATCACAGAAAATGCTCTTTTTCTTGCCTCTCTTCAGCAATAATTTCTGAGTATTAGTTACAAAATTTCTCTCTCTCTCTCCCTCTCTCTCTCTTTCTCTCTCTCTCTCTCACACACACACACACACACACACAAAGGCAATAAAGATAGGGCTCTTAAATTCCTCATTGTGATCATAATGGTTTTCTGCAATGGTCTATATCTGTTGCAAAAAAAATTATTGATGAAATATGTGGGTAAAAATATAATAATTTAGAATGCATTTAGAGATTCGGTTAGATTTAGTAAAGTAGTTGGCTGTAGGTTCTCCTCTAATATGCATTATTTCACTAGCTCTGGAAAGATAGCTAGGTTTCAAGTACCAGTCATTTTTTTTCTCTTTGCTGATTGTTTCTCAACGTCAATTTTAAAGTGGGTGGTTAATAAGGAATTCCACAATGGTATCATTAGTATTATCATGTATAATGCTAGATATGGCTCACAAATATCATAACTGTGTAGGATTGTTGGTTGCTTTTCTCTCTCAGAGGTTTTATTCATACTTCTGATATTATGATTGCTAGTGCTCATAGAGAAGACTATCAGATCACATGCAGCTCCTGTCCTCTAGGTCATGTTTGGAAGTGTATGGCATCTTTAGAAATAGATACTTATTATCCTCCCACCCCAGGGAACAACCACGGGGAAAAGTAATGATCTATAAAATTAATAACCTATAAAATTTTAGGAGAATTTTGGAGAATTTTTACCAACAACTAAAATGAGGGATGGTGTTGAGGATTTTGTTTGATAGTCTATAGTATTACGAATGTCTTGTTCCAGCAGTTGGTGGTAGATTCAGGTTTGTTTGTTGCCTTCTGTACATTCATAACCAGCTTTTCCAGAAGCATTATTGTTTAAGATGCTTCCTTTGCTCCAGAGTTTGCTTTTGGAATTATGTCAAATATTAAATGGCTCTAGGTATGTGTATTTATGCTTGGTTCTTTTATTTTATTTACTTGGTGTACATGTAATTTTGAGCAAGTACCAAATTATTTTATAAGCATAGTTCTGGAATATATCTTGATATTTGTAATGACAAATTGAAAAAGGATGTGATAAAGATGGAATTGAAAAGTTCAATAACTCATAGAAAGTACAAAGGGGAAGTCTTGCAAATAGAATGAATCAAGCAGAAAACAGATTATCAGACAGAAAGAACAGAGTAAACAAAATCCCATTCAAATTAGGCTAAAAGAAAATTATCTTGAAATAAACATAACAAAGTCAGCAAATGACATATACAATAAAAAATTATACTTCTGAAAAAAAGATAAAGATAGTAGAAAATAGAAATACTTCCTGCTCATGGATCGGTAAAATTAATATAAAAATTACCAGCTTACCAAAGCTGTTTACAAATTCCATGTAATTCTCAACAAAACATTCATCACATTCTACATAGAAATATATAAAAAAAACTATCTTAAAATTTACATGAAGCCACAAAATTCCCAAAACAAGTGAAATAAAAAAATGGTGTAAAGAATAGTGCTAAAGTTCTTAAACTGCTTGAATGATTTGATTATGTTTTTGATTGTTCCTTTAAGTTATGTGTCTTGGTATTCAGCAAGGTAATTTTCATTGGAAGAAATTTATGTATGACTAGTGGATTTGTGGGTGTATGTATTGCCATGATCTTTCATACTGATTCTAATTATTTTGAGTGCATTCTAGACATACAGACTTTTTGTTCTGCATCTAATAAGGACACAGCAGATTCATTCAGAAGTTAGAATATGTACATTGGATTGGGCCTGAAGGTTCAATATAATTTAGGTGGAATGAAGTCAAGTGAATATAGATTACTGAGACTGCCTTCAGAACGTGTGTTCTGCACCAAGACTGAAGTAGGTGAGGATGATATAGACTCACCCTTAAGGCCCTAGAGAAAGGTATAAAGTTTCTGATGTGTAAGAGAGGTTGAAAAGTACAGGAGAATTTTGTGGGTTGAAATCAGGCAGGATGGGTTCTGGTGGAAGTCTGAAGTAGCAATGTAGGCAGGAGTGGCTAAACTAGACCAGGGTACCAGATGTTGACCCTGGACTAGATCATAGAGTTTGGAGAGTGTACATGGAAAAGAGGATCAGACAAAATTACTAATTAGGTTTGGAGAGCATGTGCAAGGTCTGACTTGCTGGAGAGGTTGGATGAACATCCTGTACTTCCTTATGTTGTTATCATACTCTTTTCATAAAGGGTCAATTTTCTTCAGGCTTTGTGCACTATGATGACACATTACTATGCTGACTTATAAACTTGAATTTATAGTGGTAACTAAAATTTAGTAAACTTTTTATGAACATTTGGTTTGTGATTTTAGTAACAATAAAATAAAACAAGTCACAACAGCTTTTTCTAGATAGACATCAGATATTTCCTCCGATATATAAAACTCAAAATTGAATGAAGCATAAGAAGTCAGTGAATAAAGAGAACAATTTCACAAAGTGATAGGACATCCTGTAGTTATGTGTTTCAACTGTTCTATTTGCACTCTTACAAATATATAATAGAGTAGATGGCTATATTTGAAATGTCAGGAATATTTGAAAAGGCTTTCTAACCATTAATTTATTCAGTAATTCAGTGATGATAATATATTAAAATTTGTGCACATGTTAAAGCAAAGCACATAGAAAAATGAAAAATAAATTTTCAAATAAAAAAGAATTTAACGTATCACTCACAGTTGCTTTTTAGGTTACTCTGCTAGGTCTTTATATGCTTATACTTCATGACTATTAGTTATACTATATACAACAAGTATTTACTTATATGAATATTAATATGAAAATAATAGTAAGGATTATATCCAGTGTCATCATAGAATTTTGTATTCTAGGTTAATTAGAATACAATGTCAGTCAAAGCAGTCATAGAAATTGGTTTTGAGATATTTAAGGTAGACTCATAAGCACATCATTCATACTTTTCTCAGGCAATTCTGGAAGTTGCAAAGCTTAATTTCACAATGGATTTTCGTAGTTTATGTGCTTGTTTTCCTCAGCTTATACATTGCTTATCAATCAATAAACAATTCCACTTATTTTATTCTATGCCATCATAAGTATTAAACTAATACTGGTAGTCTTACAACCATATTAGTTAACCACTCTAAAATTTATATTTGTTGCCCTTTTTCCTTTTTTCTCACATCAGAGTATCCGTGAGAAAAAAAAGAGTGGATAATTATAGGTAATTATTCTACAAAATTATTGTAGAATTGAGCAGAAACAGATCTGTGACTAGCTATTTAGGTTATAAATAAACAAAAAGTAATTATAATAATTTTTTCATATATGATATAAATTGTATATAGGATGATACTAAAGAGTAAAAAGTACACATGATCCCAAATGTGTGGTGTGGTATATATATTATGTGCCACATATATACATATATGTGGTATATAATATAAATGTATTATAATAGCTTAATCTTACTGACATTTTTCTTAATCTGAATCATAGTTTCTTAACTATTATACTTCTATATTCTTCTACTTCTATTTAATCTGTATTGCTTCTTCTATGGAAAAAACTTACTGTGGCTTACTTATGTGAATTCCTAAATTGAATATGACTAAGGATTTCATTTGTGTGATCACCTATACAAAATTTACCATTGCTAATTAAACACCCATGCAATACATATCCATGCATATAGCAATGTGTAGGATTACTACTTAAAGATGTTTTCTTTAAACTCATGGCACAAATTTTTCAATAAATAGGATGGTAGAGGACAATGTATGGGGGCATATGCTTGAGAGTGAATGAGAGGACTGGTCTGAACAATCTGGATTAACTCTCAAGGCACAACTAGGGAGAACTTTCTGCTGACATATTCGGGAAGGTGGGATTGTCCTGTAAAATACTCCTTCATTGGCTTAATCTAAAGGAAAGTAGTTACTGCTATACCTTTCTTTACCAAGAATAGGACAAAAGGAAGCTTGACAAGTTAGGAGGAACAAGAAGGAAAGAAAGAATGGAGAGAAGAAAAAAGGTGAAGACTACATAGCCGAAGAAAAGATTTATTACAATTTTTAGGATAGACTTTTTATTCCTCAAAACTTAAATTGTTCATCCAAAAAATGTTGTATACTAATTCATGTGTGGTAACCTCTCATATTGGTAGCTCAGTAATAGGAACTTTAATAGCATTATATAAAGTATAATATAGGGCAGGAGAACATTTTTCTTTAAGGTCTAAATGGCAAATACATTTGGCTCTGTGTAACTAGTTAATCACTAGAGAATTTAAAGCTGACAATCCTTTCCACTGTCCCAGTCACATCTCAGTTACCCTTGCTAGTAGAATGTAACAAGCAAAGTTATTGAAGGTAATTAACAAGATTGTGGAATTAATCAGAAGCCAACTCCATGACTACTTGTGGAGCAAGTAATCTTTATTTCAACAATGCATTTGTCATGCAAAATCAACCACAGGCAAAAATAAAACAATAACTTTTGTAATCCTGGAGCACACTTAGATTCCTTAATTTACTGTTGTCTCAACTGTAGATGTTGGTTTGGAAGGCATAGTTTTGATGTTATTTATATGATCTAATTTAGATTATCTTACAATGAATTCTTCATTATATAATTTTGTCTTAACTTTGTCATCCATTTACTATTTGGTTTTAATTTATTCTCTATAAACAAGGAACAATATAAGTTAGGAGGCAAGAGCATATCTAGTCCCTCTACTCTAAAGCTTTTCAAGTCAGATTCAATGCCTGTATCAGAGGCCAAAAAATGTGAGTGACTGCATTTCGCTCAAATACAAATGCAAACATCAGGATCTTTAGTTGTATCAATATAGTTCTGCACAGCTAAGGACATGCTGCTCTGTGATATTGCTCACTAGTCTAGAAACTAGCATTCTGAACACTCAATGTCAGGAAGGTAAATTCCCTCTTGAGGCAGACTAGAAGGAGAATTCCACCAATCCTTTCATTGGGGATGGGGTGTAACAGGAATTGTCTTTTCTTCAAAGTACTGCATGCATCTAAAAATGAATAATATTTAGATTTTGAAAATTAACTTCCGAATATCTTTATTAGGATTAGTGGACACCTATAAAATAAATGTGACATACTGAATTAAGGTCTAGAGTATAGTAATAAAATAGGTTAGAAGAAATTACTTATTGTTTAAAAATATCGTAAGTCTGAATGTTCTGTTTTAGAGAAGACAAAACAGAAATAAACATAGATAATTCAGACATCACAAAGTTAGAAAATGATTTTATGTTTGGGGAAAACCAGGTAATTTTTTTCGAATCTGATTATATAGCACAGTTTAACATCTCCAATTTCATTTCACTGACCAGTCATATTAATAATAACCAAAATAAAATGAGGAACACTGGTTGCTGAACTAATTGGATGTTGCTTAAACCTTGGCTATGGCAAGCCAAGAGTCTGTCTGGCAGAGAGGTCAAACACCAGCGTAATAGGCTTCCTATTTCCTTTGGATTGCTATAAACAGAATCGACGTGTACTAATGACTTTAGCAATAAATTTGGTCATACTTCACAGGGCAACATTTTGCACTTATCCAGTTGTTGGTTTGACATAGAGTAATAGGGTATATTCTTTTTAAGTTGTAAATTAGTATGAAAATGCTGAGACTAACAGTAAAATGCATTTGGGGATGTTTTTAACCTTAGAAAATATTGGTAATGCTTCCAATAAGCATACTATTAAAATACATAAATATTATTTATTGCTTGAATTCCAGCTCCAACTGGATGAAAAGCGATGAGAAAGGGGAAATAAGACATACATATTTATCAAATGCACAAAGCTCATGTTTACTTAATTCACTTCTACAGATTTTTCCCATAACAGAGAACAATAACAAAAGAGTTCTCTCTTTCCCTTCTGAAGTTCATTTTAAGTGAAGATGGTATCAGTGATGGTGGTGATAGCTACAGCTTCTGTACTGAAAAATCACGGGGAATGAATAAGCCCTGTGGCATGACATTTTGCCAATCATATATTTGCTATTATTCTGAAGTGCTTTTTCTGTGACTTTAAGTTTAGTTATTTTCTAGATAATATTTTGGCTTCCAAAGCAGAAAATTGGTGTACCATTATAAAATAATGTATATATACATATATATTTATGTGCTAATATATCTATATGTGTATTAACATTTGTATGTAGATTTACTTTAACAAAATATGATATGTAAAATATTTAAAATTAAGAGTATTGATATTTTAAGAAATTCCAGTAAAATATGCATTTTAATACTGAATTCATTTTATACAAAATTCATCTCACCTACATGATATTTAGAAAGCTCATGTTTACATATAGTAAACAGGCAAGGTAGGATGTATAGATTGCAAATTCTGCAAGCATTTCCATTCAACATGTGTCTGTAGAAAGTTGCGTGTATGTGAATTGTTGGTGTCTCTGTGTGTGGTGATATATTTTATATTTAATAAAATCAACATGGAATATCAGAAAACATGTCCATGTGGTAATTCATTCCTTTAATCCCAGCACAGAAAAGAGTGAGTAGTGATCTAAACCGTTAATCCTATAAATCAGGAGACAGATATCTTTCTGTGTTTTTGTGAAGTCGAGGCCTAACTACCAAACAGAAATAGCTCACACACCCTTAATCCTAACTTTAGGATTATGACGCAGAATTGAACCCAGAAAATAAAACAATAGAGCAAAGAAGATATTTAAGGGGGGTGTAGGCAAACAGTGTGGTATTCTGTAGAAGCAGCAAGCCAGGCTGAGTACTCTTGAAGATAGTTTTTACCCTGAGAAGTTGGCTGGCTGAGAATTAACTATGGTCTGTTTCTTCTTTCTGATATTCCAGGCTGATTTTATTAAATATAAAATATATCACCACATGTGTATCAACAAATCTATGCATTAGTGTTTTAGAGCTTTAAAAAGGACTTAAATCTATAACTTTTCTTAAATGTATACTTAATAAGGGTAGTAAAGGAACTAGGCACACAAAATAGAAAACCATAAAGACAATCTAATTTAGGAATAGATTTATTTTAAACTGTTCCGCCATTCCCTGGAGCAGTTTTCATTTCAATATGTATTTCTGCTGCAAATGAATCATGCACCATTTCTGACTTGTATGATTTACAAAAATATTATGAGCTTTTTTAGGGACCTTGAAAAATACTTTTCAAAAATTTCACAAGTATTTGGGAAAACTCAAAGCATGATATTTATTGAATACTTGTTAAATTGAAAGCTGAAAAAACTCATGCCAGTTTGTTTGGGTCTTGTCTTAGTCATAAGCTGCAGTTAAAAAAACTAAAATAATGAAAGGAATATGAAATATTGTTGAACGTTTTTCTAATAAGAAACATTTTTCATTTTCTTCCAAATTTTACCAGGTCTGTTTATTTTTCAAGATTTTCTTTTTTATTTAAAAATTTTTGTTTTATTAAATTTTGTTGATAACAAAAAGAGCACCAAATTTTTATATTCTGTTAGTCAATAGTTTATGTATAATTCTTCTGTGAGGGGATCATACTAACTCATTTCTGCTTTCAGAGAATCCTGCTTTAAAACCTTATCATTCAGATGAAATTCAAAGAAGGCTATAAGTTCTTATTGGGCACTAGAAACTCTGTTAATAGTCAAACATGTGGTGATACAGGGATTCTCAGGTTACTGGGCAGAACAACTCTTTTCTTTATCCAATTCACCGATTACCTAAAAAGAATTATTTCATCACTCTAGACACTGTGCATCCCAAACAATGGTTTGCACTCATCTCTGTTGGGCCTTACTCATTAGTACAGAGTTGTTCAAGGGTGAGTTCATAGGTGGAGAGGTGTGTGCATGGGAATAAGATGAAGATGGATAGACTCTCTGGAAAAATGGAGGGAGCACAGTGCTATTATGCATATACCTAATCATTAAATGACTTATAGTAGTGTCTGATGTGTCTAATTTTAGGAAACTTTTCAGAATATCACACTTTCATTCTACTCTTTGAGATCATACCAGTAAACACTACATTATAGATAATATAAAAACTACTTTTGTCTAAAAACTAGAAGCATTTCTAATTTATTAACACATGCTTAAATTACTGAATATGCTTTCAAACGTCTCAGAATCCACATGTAGAAAATAAACATGAATGCAGGACTGTGTGAAAGTAATTTCATGTATGCTTTGTAGAATAAAATTAAACACAAGAGTTTTTTAATGTATAAGATAAAATGTATAAGATAAATATCCCATGCTCTTGAGGTATATTTAATCACCCAGAGGTTTTATTAAGGCTGTGCTGTGTCTTTCTGTTATAACTTGAATAAGAAAGGTCCTAAATATGTTTCAAAAATTAATTTAAGTTGATGCTTACATTATCTTTCCCTATTAGGTACCATATTCATACTTTAATCACAACTTTAATATACAATGCTCCAAGACATACTTCATTTACTCAAATTCTTTCTAGAATACCCATCAGAGTCCCAAGAAAAGAATATTAGAACTGCCAGATTTTCACTTCCTATTTGTATAATTTTGGGAGATTCAATTAAACTGTGTCTTTGTAATATCCTTTCTCTAAAGCTATGATAGTAGTATGTATTACACATACTTATATAAATTTATAGTCTGAAAAATGCCCACATTGTAACTAAGATACACTCTAAAATTTAAAGACACAAAGTTATTATTTACACAGAGAAGACAGTTGCCACCTGATAAATTATAAGTGGCTTTCAGTGGTCAGCGAGTTCTGCAGATTGGAAATCTCTGCTGACTTAACCATTTTCAATATCGAGGCTAAAATATATAATGCCACCTCAACTTGATTATAGTGTTATATGGGTTCTCCTTATTTGACACTCTGGTAAATGGCATTTCTATTTCAACTGGCGGGGACTGTCAGAGAACAAAGCCATATCTATGCCCACAGCAACTCACAGTAATGAATTAATCGTATGTCTATAGTACTAGCATGAAGTCTATTTAAATCGGATAGATGGCTGCTTTTCCTGAAGCCCATCTGCAGCAGTCTATAAAGGAATGTAATTCAGCTGAAGAACATAAATCTCCCTGTGCTGAGACTCTGTGTTCAAGTCAGTTAGTTTTCTTGCTTGAGGCTGGCTGTTAGACAACTCAATCTATCACTCATGTTTATTCATATCTTAATGCTATCTATATGCTTGCATTAAATCTCAAACTGAAAATGAATCCTTGATCTCATACATTTTTGTAATAAGAGAAATACATTATTTGCACAGGACATGTCTTCCAGTGTATGAAATTTAGAGAATCCTCTTACAAAAGCTTTAGAAGAATCACAGAGCTGTCACGACAGCCTCACTCAGTAAAGACTGAAGACATTTGGTTGGTCTGTTATGTTTTGTTTTGTTTTCATTGAAAAAATTCATGCAATATATTGTGAACATGTTTGGTCTTCAAAGTTTAAAATGAACAATAAATTTCCTTCTGTCAAGACAAGGCTATTTTTGTAATACACAGAAATCCACTGATAATTCAAAGTCAAAGTTTATGACTCTTACTATAGGCAGAAGATCACACATAGACAGCAGAGTTACTAAGTATTTGAAATCTTTTCTGTTTCCTTGTTGGCTTCTGGCTTCTTATATTTCTTGTATCCACATGTGGATTAGCCTTGCTTAGCAAACTTGAATAGGTCATTATTATACAACAGAAGACCTCAAATTCAAATCCTAGATAAGTTACTCACCAGTGTGAACCTGATCCTATTGAGTTGGTGTCTGTCTCATTTTTTATTAGTAAACTAATGAATGTTATGATTTCAACTGTTTTAAAATTTAAATGCTCATAAGGTATTCTTTTTATAAACAATATATTAAAAAATAAATCAGTGTTGACTTTGAGTATACAAGATAAAGCAATTATTTGAAGTGGCAATAATATTAGAGGCTTATTAAAATAAAGATATTATTCTAATGAGAAAACACTTTGCTGCATACTATTTTCTATAATATGGGGATTGTTACAGCTCGAATATGAATTGTTCTGCTAAGAGTCATGTGATAAGAGTTCAGTCCCTAGCTTGGTGCTCTGGACAGTATTAGATACTCTGAGAAGTGTAGTTAGTGGGAGGTCCCATGGGACCTTGTTTTTGAGTGGGAGAAAAAGGTTCCACCTCTGGCTGACCAGCTGCAATTGGAAACCCACTAACCCAGGAGCCATGCTAAACTTTCTTTTACTAAAATTGATTATTTAGTGATAGAAATTTGATCATAGCAATAATCTTAGTTTTAATGTTTAGTACATAACCTTTTATTTAAATTTAGTAATTTCAAGATGGCTGAATTTTAAAATTAGATCAACTTACATGTATTGTTTCTCAAGCATAAATACACAAAATAATTGCCAGACTCTCTCATCTATGAAATGGTAATAATCTATATGGAAATGCCTTTGAGGTCATCCATGGGAAACTTGCATATCATAAATATGTTTTTAACATATAAAATAGCAGTAAGAATTTTATGTATGTCAGAAATAATATACTTTTATAGTTTTCTAAAAATGGCTGAAATGAGCACACTTTTAAAAGCCAGAGTGATGGATGTTTAAAATGTGCCCCATTTACACAATTAGAAAAACGAGGATATGATTGTCAACTACAAAAATTAGGCAGCTGAAGATATTCTCAAAATTGCTGAGATATGTAGTTAGAGGAATACAATCAATGATTTCTTATGGTTAATTTCAATATTTGAAAGAGGTTAAGGATAATAACCCCATCCCCATTATATCTTTTACCCCCTTGTTCCCTTACCTCTAGTTATGGCTAACCAATACAACCCTAACCCTAACCCTAACCCTCAGGGTCAGATGCTGAAGTAAGGCTACGTTTAGGGCCTTGCTACTTTCCCTTGGGGGAGAGAGTAAGAAGGTATGGAGAACAATGATACAGTCTCCAGAGACAAGTTAAAAGAAGCAAGTCTAATATTATTGAGGGAGGAGAAAGCTTTAAATACCCTTGTCCCAGACCCTTCTCCCAGCCAAGAAAAATTCCTTTGATTTGCTGGTATCTGCAGCTGTGAAGAGGTAGTCTCTTCCTGGTCTAGGTCACCTAGTGTCAAGGCTCCACCACTGTCAGGCCCCAGGCAGACCCCTGGCTGGTTGATAAGAAAGTAATAGGAGCACAATTTGTAAAGCACCAGTAATCACTAGTTTGTATTGGTAGAGACTAGGCTGGTCTCCAGGCCATTAGAAGCCCCTAAAGCCTATACATTTCACATTATACCATTCATTTATACCACTTGTTTTACCAGGTCACACAATTTCACCTGTGCAGATATTTTATACCAATTGCCTAACATTAGCAGAGTTATTGCTTGTATTTTAAATTTTTAATAAATATAACTTTTGTATTTCATAAACAACTAACTGGTCATTGAAAAACATGACTCACACCACCCCTAATTTGCTTTTTGTCCTATCTCAACATTGTTTCTTCCTGTCATTAAATATTTTAAAATAATTTTAGTCAATTTCTAATATGATGATGCTAAAATTAAAGTGATAATTCTATTGTTTCCTCTGCTTTATTTAGAGATGAGTGAAGGATGGAAAAATGTTCTTGAATCTGATGTCTGGTAACACAATCACTGGCAACTCAAATGTCCTAGTATAATGTATGGTTGGTTAGACTAGTTCTCTTAAAATAGTGTATTAAATGAAGCATAGTAGAAGATATAGGAGACATTCCATATGGACTACATCATCAATTAATCATGTTGTCCTAGACACTTAGAGGACATTTCCTTCCTTCTTCTATTAAGGACCAAGTCTATTTGTCTATTTCCCTAGAACAATTTTCTGATAAATCTCTATTATGTTCAATTACTCTCCTCTACTAAGCAAAACAACTATAAATAAAAAAAACTTAAGAAGTTTAAAAGATGTGGCATACAGCTGATACACCTTGAATACATATTTTTATCTGAACTGAAATAGTTGAAGAGGAGTGGATGGGGAGGATGCAGGACAGAGAAACTAGAAAGAGGAAAAGGAAACTTTGGTAAGAACTTTTTTTCTTTAAAAAAAACAACAAAAGATGGTGCATGAAAAGTTTCATGGTGATAGTTCAGTGTATAGGACTAATGCACATTCATACCATGTTGTATTGGTTAGCCATAACTAGAGGTAAGGGAACAAGGGGGTAAAAGATATAATGGGGATGGGGTTATTATCCCTAACCCTAACCCTAACCCTAACCCTAACCCTAACCCTAACCCTGAGGCAGATATACCACAAGAGTATAATATTATGACAAAGAAAAGCTAGAAAAAAAGGAAATCCACAACTTGAAATAATAAAGGGTTAAGGATGGGAAGTATCCTTGAATGCAATGGCACAGGGACTACTTCCTAAATATAATAACATTAGCACAGACACTAAGAGCCACAATCAACTATTAGGACCCCTGAAACTGAAAATCTGAAGGTAAAGGACACAATAAATAAATAAAAAAAAAACAACAGCCTACAAAATGTGAGAAGATCTTTACCAGCTCCACATCTGGCAGAGGGTTGATCTCCAAAGTATATAAAAAGTTCAAGAAACTAGACATCAAAATACCAAATAATTGAATTAAAAATGGGGTACAGATGCAAACAGAATTCTCAACTGAAGAATCTCATATGGCTTAAAGGCATTTAAGGAATTGCTTAATATCCTTAGTTATCAGAGAAATGCAAATCAAAATGACTCTGAGATACCATCTTACACCTGTTAGAATGTCTAAGACCAAAAATACTGAGGATAAATTATGTTGGAGAGAATGCAGATTAAGGGGAATACTCTTTCACTATTGGTGGGAGTGCAAACTTATATAGCAGCTTTGGAAATTAGTAACTTCTCAGAAAATTGAGAATCAATCTAACTCAAGATCCAATGATTCCACTCTTGCACATATACCCAAGGGATGCTCAATCATACAAGAGGATACTTACTGAACCAAGTTTATAGCAGCACTATTTGTAATATCCAGAACCTGGAATCCATTATGAAATTTGCAGGC
Source organism: Sigmodon hispidus (assembly GCA_004025045.1). Classification (NCBI taxonomy): domain Eukaryota; kingdom Metazoa; phylum Chordata; class Mammalia; order Rodentia; family Cricetidae; genus Sigmodon; species Sigmodon hispidus. The sequence goes on along the minus strand of PVIH01011741.1, from coordinate 11,970 downwards.
AAATGAATGGAAATAGAAATTATCATCCTGAGCAAGGTAAACCAGACTCAGAAAAAAAATACAGGGAAAGTACTCACTCATTAGTGCATACTAAATGTAAGGCAAAGTATAACCAGAATGCATCCACAGCTCTATAAAAGCTAGGTAACAAAGAGGATGCATGGATTTGATCACCATGGGAAAGAAAAATAGATAAGGTCTAATGAGTAAACTGGGGCGATGGGATGGGCAGAGGAGGGGAGGGAAAGAGGGAAGGGAGAGAAGGGATAGTGTATGAGCCAATGAGGGAAGAGAATGATCAAGCTGGGGGAGGGATACAGTGGGTCAGCAATGAAATAGATATCTTGATGGAGGAAGACATGCTAGGATTAGAGAGGAACCTGTTTGTGTGAACGTTCCCAGGAATTCACAAGAATAACCTCTGCTTAGACTCTAAACAATAGTGCATAGGGTGCCTGAACTGTTCTGCCCTGTAGTCAGATAGGTGAATATTCTAACTATCATTCTAGAGCCTTCATCCAGTAATTGATGGAAACAGGTCAATAGATCTACAGCCAAGCACTAGGTGGAGCTCTGAGAGTCAATTCAAAGAGAGGGAGGTGGAATTATAAGAGCAAGGGAGGGGATGGGGAGTTGCAGAGAAGAAAAATGATCAGATGGGGTGGGAGGGGGAAGAGACCTTCAATAAGGATATACAGGGATGGAAAAAAAATTCACAGGGAAAGCTGAACACAAAGAAAATATATGTGTAGCAATCTTATTTGCATTTCCACCCTTGATAAGCCATGCTTATGATTATTATCCTCTGTATAGTTATTGTTAACTCTTCGGCATTTTTTTTAAAATTCTTCTTACTTTTTTTTTGATAAATACAAAATAAAGAAAAAAAAAAGAAAAAGGAAAAAAAAAAAAAAAAAA
>PVIH01011741.1:0-10952 GCA_004025045.1 Sigmodon hispidus | reverse complement strand
TAAGATAAGCAGGGGATGTACTCACTTATTAGTAGGCTCTAAACAAAAAAGCAAAAAACAAAGTAAGTCCAAGCTGCAAAACACAAACACTGAACAGCTTGGGATCTGAAAGACCTTGGACCAGCACCTTGGATCCCACTTCCACCAGAGGAACATCTGACCCAGTCTTGATGTTGAGGTGAGGAAAGCATATCTGCCAGATGTGGATGCTGAACTAAGTCACATTGGGACCTTGGGACCTCCTGCCCTTGCTAGTGAGGAGATAAAGTGATGTGGAGAAGAGAGAGTGACTGGAAGGGGCGGGAGGGGGAATGGAACTTGAACAAGGGTATACATGGATAAAAAATATGACTTTATTGTAATAAAAAATTAAAAAAGAAACAATAAAAATATAAAAAATAATTGAAAACTAATTTTAATTAAACTAGAAACTAAATTAACTGGATATTTACTTCTTTTTGCTTCATAAAATATCAGCTTTAAAAACTAGCTTTAAAGGTATCCTGTAAAGTTGTTGTGATAGGAAATATACATTTTCAGATATTAGAAGATGCTTGTTTTTCTTGTTTCCTTTCATATTTCTATGTAAGTAGAATGCCCTTAATTCAAAGTCTATTACATATTTCCTTTAAGTGTATCCTTTCCAGTTAATACAATAATGTACAGCTCTGTATATATGTGTACATCTTTTAGATTTGGTTATTAATGGCAGTTACACTCAACAAAGTGGCTACTAGTATTAATTTAGTAAAATACTAAATTTTGAGTAAACATGCACGTATTCCACCTAGACTATTTTCTTAAATTCTGACAATTTTTATAGATTCTATATTCTGTTTTTACAGAATGGGGAAAAAAAGTTTAGCAGTATTACGTGATTTGATTGCAGCTACTGCTCCAGCAGGCACAAATTTATATTTCCCTACTGGCTTCAGAGTTGAAACATTTACTCTCACTGTTCTATCCACTGGTAATTAAGACAGAGAATGAGCAGAAAAAGAATGACAGTTTTGAACCTTGGTATGCACATCAGGTAATACAAAGTTTCCCGTTTCTGAGCATGTTTGGAAATAACCTGAAAATACCGAGGACATAGGTTTTAAGTTAAAAAATAAAGCTTAATGGTTTGGAGATTGCACACACACACACACACACACACACACACACACACAAAAATAAACTTACATATGAAGACAATTGTATATATGCAAATTTGATTCATTTAACTTATCAGCACTATAAAATAAAAAATTGCATGCATAATTTCAATTGGTTCAATACTACATCACTTTAATTAATAAAAGTTCACACTGTATTATCAGGTATGAGTAATCTATCTGATTCTACCATCATGCTCCACAGACACATTACTGCTCTTTTTCTTAATTACAATTTAAAAAAGACATTCATTTATTAAATCTAGTATTCAGAATAATATCTAGAATAATATACAAAGCACAATTAGCAACTCAGAATATTAGTAACTTTCTTGCTCTTTTATTAATTTATAATACGGTGTTTGATAATCCTTATTAAGTTTCCCATTATTTATATAAATTACTATAATAAAATAACTGCAAAATACTTAGAAGCATATTACTTGTAAGCAATGATTTCTTACAATGATAATTTATTTCAGTACATGAAATATAGATATATGTTCTAAATGTTATTAAAACAAGGAAAAATGTATTAAACTTGTTGAATTTTCTACCACATATCATTTCTCAGGATTTTCAAAAGAAATAGGCAGATTATTATATTTACTTCATAGAAACATGAAAATGTGTATATATAATTATATTTTGTATGCACAGAAATCTACTATTATTCTTTAATAGGATTTAAAAATAAACTTACTTCCAATTTTCATAAAAATGTCAAATATCATGATTTGTTCCCACCTTCCCTTACTCAAAGATCAAGACAGTTGAGTGAGAGGAGCAACAAAGAAGGAGAACAAAGAAATGGATATCTTGATAGATGGAGCCACTGTGGGGTTAGAAAGAAACTGGGTGCCAAGAAAACCTCCAAGAAACCACAAGATGTCCCTGGCTAAGACTATAAACAATAGTAGAGAGAGGGCCTAAACAGTACTTCCTCTATAGTCAAATAAATGACCACCTTCATTATCATTATAGAACCTTCATCCAGCAATGGATAGAGGCAGAAGCAGAGTTCCATAACTAAGCACCAGGACTACCTCCTGGTCCAGCTAAAGAGAGAGAGAGGAGAAAATATATGAGTAAAGAGATCAAACCATGAGGAAGAGATCCACAGAGAAAGCTGACCCACTGACTGAAATAATCACTGAGAAACTTTCATGGGAAGGAACTAAACTTTCCAAAGATGACTGTTAAATGGCATGGGCAGTTTGTGGAGCTTCTTGCAGTAGGATCAGAATATGTTTCTATGCATGAACTGACATCTCAGAGCCCATTCCCTACAGAAGAACAATCTACCTCAGCCTTAATACTAAGATGAGTGTCTTGGACCTACCTCAACTGGATATGCAAGACTGAACTGATCTACCTTGAGATTCTTTGCCCTCTTTGGGGAATGGATGTGGAAGATAAGGTGGGGAGGCTGAGAGAGGACTGAAAGGGACAGGGAGGTGGGAAGAGAGGGGGTCAGTGGCAGATATGGAAAATGAAAAATACTTTTTAAATAAAAGAAATGAAAAAAATATCAGTAGTTGGCCATGTTTTATATATACACCAAACATGTGGTATGCTTAAAGCACATTTAAATACATTCACAATACTATTTAAAAATATTCTATTTTCCCAAGCCTCATGGGCTTATTGTGTGTTCTAAAATAAGGAGAGACTAATATTTTAGAGATTCTCTGCTTTTTTTTTCCACAACTGCTAGTGATAATTTTACCTTGGGTCTTTCATTGAGATTATTTTTCAAGATTTCTTCTTTTTTTAAAATCATGCATTTGTGTGCAAATCTGTGAGTGAGTATGTGCACATGAGTGCAGTTGTCTGTGGTATCCAGAAGGAAATGAGAGATCTCATGGAGCTGGACTTACAGACTGTGTGAGACTCCCAACATAGGAATTGAACTTGCCTTCTCTGAAAGGGAAGCATATACTTCTAACTGCTAAGCCATCTTTCCTACACCAGTCTTTATTTGCTGAGTTCAGGCCTTAGCAGGTTTCAGGTGTTTCATCCTAAGAAATGGGTGGCTGCCAGTAGCCTGTGGAACTAAGAAGGGTTTGATCAAGTTCTTCTTAATATGTAAGGAAACTGGTTAAAGAATAGAGTCAGAAAGATTTGTGGAGGCATAATTCTGTGGACTGTTTTCTCTTGTGGGACACTTATAATAAGAAAAGTGCAGACATAATCCGAAGATATGATGCCTATGAAGTTCCAGTGAACCCCAGCCCAGTTCTCTGCTGCTTAATAAACTCCAGTGTTCTAGCATTAAAAATCTTCCCATTGCTTTCTACAGAAGTTACTAGTTACTTCTTCCTCGAGAAGTAACTGCTGAAAAGGATATCAGAATGTTTGTGGGAGCTGTGTACATGCACATACTTCTCTTTTCTGTTATGAAAATTGTGGGCCCAGGAATTCTGTGCACTGTACTTATGGCTTGGAGGGTAGCCAATATGGTTGAAGAAAAGCTATTTCTTTTTGGTTATAGTGTCATGTCTCACTTTTTCATGGAGTGTCTCATCCTCACTCTGCAGATCTAATATATTCACCATGGTATTATTGTTTCTGGAATGTTATTAGATAAGTTTATGATGGGGGAAAAAGAAAACCCAGAGAATTTTGATTTAGTCATCTTGCTAAAGTCCTGGATAAATACAAATTGAAATGTTTTAAATTTATTCTTACTTTTAATTGCATATTATATATATATTTGTACACTAATTTAGCATATTCTAGTCATATTAAGTATTCATATTCTAAAAATTAATAAGATATTTCTTTAGACCTATTATATGGATACTGATATAGTCTGTAAATAACAAAAGATGGTGTCATTCGTACTCCAATCTGCTTTGCTTCCTTAGTTGTTAATTTTCATACTAAGTAACTATACTGTATAGCAATTAGAAACAATTTATTCTGAGAAAATATGAATAACTCTGTTCTAGAAATACAAATTTATTGACTTGAAAGACATGTCCTACCGTGTAAGAGATTACATCAACTTTTATAAACACAGAGTTAAAAAAAAAACACAGAACAGGTGGGTTATAACAGAAGAAAATATCTTCTGATAAAATACTGGGATGTGATACTTCTGCATTCTTAGCATTGAGAGTGTTGGAGGCTACAGGTGTACTATTTTTAATTATATTTCATAAATTTTATCAAAGTAACAGCAATGAGTGACACACAGGTTGATAGAAAATAACTATTAAAAGGAACCAAAGGCACTCCACAATCACTGTGACTCTGGATCTGCATCATCCCTCTCACAAAAGTCATTCTTCAGATCTACAGCATAAATATGGCTTCTTCACAGAAGCTCATTTCTCTCTCCTCTCTCTATTAATGTGATGTGATACTTCACTGTCCACAGAGGCTGTAATGTGTGTGATTGTAACCCAGAATCTTTCTTCTGTGTCTCTTTGGCTAGTTCTTATTTGATTCCTTTAAGTGTAAGATAACAATTACATAATAGTCATTTTATAAAATGTCTGCATCTGCTAGTAAATTATTGAAAATGAGAGTGATGTGGGAACCTCAAAATTTATGTTCATCAGTTTAGAAATTAATAAGGTCTTGAATTCCCCTGAACTTATTCCTTGCATTTAAAGTCAAGTATGCATAAGACTGCTTCATTAAATGCCATGTTTGGTTGGCCAATTCTAGCAGAAAGGTTATCTAGTGTTATGACCACCTATAAATTGTTCTTTTATATATTATATACATATATAATGTATTCTTCCAAAAGGCATTATAACTAACATTTGTCTTTATATAATTCTTTTTTTCCCAATTGTATGTTTGATTGCATTTTTATACTTCTGTTTAACAAAAAATCCATTTTCATATATAAAACATTATTTTTGCTTTACAAATTCACTACTTATTATTTGTAATATGAAGTTTCTGGCACTCAGTAGCCTCACCTCAAGACCCGGACCTGCTGTCCCAAATAGACAACCCACAGCTACTTGGTCTCAAATAATCACACAAAAGCTTATATTAATTATATGCTGCTTGGCCTATGACTCAGGCATATTGCTAGTGAGCTCTTGCATCTTAACCCATTTCCATTAATCTGTCTTGCCATATGGCCTGTGGTTTACTTATTTTTTTTTAATCTTGTTTCTTTGGGGGCTGGATCATGCCTCTCATGAGTCCACCCTCCTTCTCTTTTAACTATTCTCAGATTTTCCCCTGTTTCTAACATGCTTTGCCATAGGCCAAAACAGGTCCTTTATTATCCAATGGCATTCACAGAATACAGAAAACAATCACACATTTTCTTTTTCTAAACCTGGAGCTTTTGAATTACTTCACATAAACATGTTTAAGTTTACCAGTAAAAGAGAAAATGTTTATAGAAGAGCCCAAACAAAAAATTTACATGAAAGACAAAAATTACATAAAAAATAAAATTACAAATTAATGTGATGAGAAACAATACCAGAATATTGGAATTAGTGCAAAACTATTCCTTACTGGATAAATATTTAAAATGTGTTTTCATGACACTTTATTTCAGTTAAACTCAATAGATAGATGAAGAAAAAAATGTAAAAACATTTAATAAAGTCAAAATTAAACAAAAAAATTTGATGTAAATATGTATCAGGTAAATTAGATTTTAGAACAAAACCAAATAACTATTATAAACCAGATAATAGACAGAAACTATCTGCACTGTTTGAACCAAGAGGTGAGTGACTGCTATCTCAGCTTGACATCTCAGTCTCTAGGCCCTAGGGGAATAGACAGGAAGGGCAGGCAGTGTGCATTCTGTCTTTAATGAGGGCTGCGCATACCACAGCTAGGTTCCCCAAGACCTCAAAGTCACACTTCTAGGTCTGCCTCAACAACACCTGAACCCACCACAAGACTTCAAGGCACACTACATGCCCCCCAATTCATCACAACCCCATTAGCCAGCCAGATAGCAGGCAAGGCTCCAGAAGGCAGACCACTCCATCCCCATGGGTCCCTATAATATACAGCCCTATTGTGTCCTTTAAATGCAACAATACCCTGTGATATCATTGACTCTGGAAGGCACAGATACTACATGCAGAAATTTGAAGAAAATATAGGTATATGCCTCAAAAGACCAATATTCAACTTCATAAAGAAAAACAAAAAATTGAGAATTCCTAAAAACAATTCTATATAATAAAGAAACTTCAGGAGGCATCACTATCTCTGACTTCAAGCTCTGCTATAGAGCGATAGTAATAAAAAAAAAGTTGGTATTAGCATAAAAAAACAGACTCATGCACCAATGGAATAGAATTGAAGATCCTGACATTAATCCAACTATGAACATGAGATTTTTGACAAAGAAGCCAAAATTGTACAAAGGAATAAAGAAAGTATCTTTAACAAATGGTGCTGAAATAATAGGCTGTGAACATGTACAAGATCGCAAATAGATCTATATCTACTACCATGCACCAAACTACAGTATAATTACATCAAAGACCTCAACATAAATCGAGCTACACTGAGACGAATAGAAGAGAATATGATCAGTAGCCTTGTATGCACTGGCACAGGTGACCACTTTCTAAATATAATACCTATAGCATAGACATTGAGAACAACAATTAATAAGTGGAGCCTCTTGAAGCTGAAAAGCTTCTGTAATGCAAAGTAAATGGTAAATAAGACAAAACAGCAACCTAAAAATAGAGAAAATATCTTTACCAACTCTACATCTAATCCCAAAAATATACAAAGAACTCAAGAAACTAGACATCAAATATAAAATAATGCAATTAAAAGATAGGATACAGATCTAAACAGAGAATTGTCAACAGAAGAATCTCAAATGGCTGAAAGGCATATAAGTTATTGCTCAACATCCTTAGTCACCAAAGAAATTCAAATTAAAACTTCTCTGAGATACCATTTTATATCTGTCAGAATAGCGAAGATCAAAAACTGATAACAGCTTATATTAGAGAGGATGTGGAGTAAGGAAAACACTACTTCACTGCTATGGAGTGCAAACTTGTATAGGCACTTTGAAAATTAGCATGGCCACTTTTCAGAAAATTGGGAATCAATATACTTCAAGACCCAATAATTGCACTCTTGAAAATGTACCCCAAAAAATCTTTAATCATGCCACAAGAACACTTTCTTAATTATGTTCATAACACTATTTTTCACAATATCCAGAACCTGGAAACAACCTATATGCCCCTCAACCTAAAAATGGATAAAGAAAATGTGGTACACATACAATGGAATATTACTCAGCTGTAAAAAGCAATGACATCATGAAATTTTCAGGGAAATGGATCAACTAGAAAAAGTTTTCCTGAGTGAGGTAACCCAGACTCAGAAAAACAAACATGGTATTGTACCTCCCTATAAATAGGTATTAGATGTAAAAGAAAATATAAACAGAGTAAAACCCAAAGCTCCATCAAAGTGAGCTAGCAAGGAGGACCATGAGAGGGATGCATGGATCACTCTTGGAAGGAAAAACAGATGAGATATCATGGGTAAATTGATGTTGAGGGGGATGGTAGAAGGGAGAGAATGGGGGATGAGGACAAGAGGTAAGGGATGGTCTGGATGGGGGATGGAAGTGGTGGAAGATCAATAAAAGACATATTTTTAGAAGGAGAGACATTCTGGGGTTAGGAAAACTGGAGCTATGGTCATTTCCAGGAATCCATAAGAATAACCTCAGCTTAGACTGAAAGAGTATTGCACCCCATAGCTTCCAGTTCTGCTCCCAGGACCAAGTGCTGTCTGCAGAGTCCCAGCACACTCTGGAGCAGGGGCAGTTAAACTCTGCCCTTCACCATACCCACAGATCCTGCTGAGGGAATTTGCACGGCTACCCACCGCCACCTCGATCTGAGCTAACCAACAACTATAGGGGTCTCTGAAGGACAGACTCAGACCACGCCCAGAGATGAGGAGGAATCACCAGGCCCAAGCACCTATATCCCAGCCTGGGAGGGAGAGTTGAGCGCCCATAGCTTTCGGTTCTGCTTCTGAGACCAAGTGCTGTCTGCAGAGTCCCAGCACACACTGGAGCAGGGGCAGTTAAACTCTGCCAGGCACCATACCCACAGCACCTGCTGAGGGAATTTGCACAGCTACCCACCGCCACCTCGAACTGAGTGAACACACAACTACAGGGGTCGCTGAAGGACAGATTCAGACCCTGATCAGAGAGGTGACAGGAGGCACACAAACCTGAGTGCCACAACTGACCAGGAGCCATCTAATCGTGAACCACTGAAGCCATAGGCAAACGTCAGTACAAAAAATTACATAATAAAACAAAGACCAACATGGTAACTCCAGAAGAGAGTGGCGATCTTACAAATACAAGACCTGAACTGAGCAATGAAGAAGAAACAGAAGGAAGTAACACCAAAAATTTCTTTTTAATGATCATCGAAGCTCTAAAAGAAGATATGAAAAAAAGCCTTAAAGAAATAGAAGAAAATTCAAACAAAAAATTGGAAGAGATGAACAAATCTCTGAAAGAAACATGCCAGGAACTAAAAGCTGAAATAGAAGCAATAAAAAGGGTACAAAATGAGGCAAAGATGGAAATAGAAAACCTGAAGAAAAAAGCTGGAACCACAGATACGACCATAACAAACAGAGTTCAAGAGATGGAAGAAAATCTCTGAAGTGGAAGACTCAGTAGCTCAAATAGATATATCAGTCAAAGAAAATAGTAATACTAAAAAAGCCATAACTCAAAATGTTCAGGAGATCTGGGACACCATGAAAAGACCTAATTTGAGTATAATAGGAATAGAAGAAGGAGAAGAATACCAGCTCAAATACACAGATAATGTTTTCAATAAAATCATAGAAGAAAACTTTCCTAACCTGAAGAAGGAAATGCCTATAAAGATACAAGAAGCTTACAGAACACCAAATAGATATGATCCCAAAAAAAGTCAGTGCGCCACATTATAATCAAGCCACAAAACATACAGAACAAAGAAAAAATTTTAAGAGATGCAAAAGAAAAGGGCCAAATCACATATAAAGGCAGACCCATCAGAATAACGCCTGACTATTCAATGGACACGATGAAAGCTAGAAGGGCTTGGTAAGAATTATACAGATGCTAAAACAGCATGGCTGCCAAACCAGAATACTATACCCTGCAAAATTATCACTCACCATAGATGGAGTAAACAAGGTATTTCAGGACAAAGTCAGACTGAAGTAATATCTATCTACCAATCCAGCACTACAGAGAGTTTTAGAGAAAAAACTCCAACCTAAGGACCACAGATACACACACGAAATCACAAACAATCAATAAGTCCACAGAAAAATACCCTAGAGGAAGGAAATACAAACAAGTTACCACCAAAAATGGCAGGAAATATGAATCAATGGTCGCTAATTTCCCCTAATATCAATGGTCTCAACTCTCTTACAAAACGTCACACTCCAACAAGATGGATACAACAACAGAAGCCATCCTTCTGTTGCCTACAAGAAACACACCTCAACTGCAAAGACAGACACAGGCTTAGAATAAAGGTTTGGGAAAAGATTTTCCAGTCAAACGGTCCTAAGAAACAAGCAGTGGTTGCAATCTTAATATCTAACAAAGTAGATTTTAAGCTAAAAGCAATTAAAAGGGAACAAGAGGGTCACTACTTATTCATCACAGGAAAAATTGGTCAAGAGGAGATTTCAATCTTAAATATTTATGCCCCTAATATCGGGGCACCTAAATATGTAAAAGAAGCACTACTAAAGCTCGATCCCACATCAATTCTTACACCCTAATAGGAGGAGACTTCAATACTCCACTTTCAACCCTGGATAGATCAACCAGATAGAACCTCAACAGAGAAATAAGGAGTCTAAATGAGGTTATGATGCAAGTGGATTTCATAGATATCTACAGATCCTTCCACCCAAAGGCAAAGGAATATACATATTTCTCAGCTCCTCATTTAACTTTCTCCAAAATTGACCACATAATTGGTCATAAAGCAAATATCAGCAGATACAAAAAATGGAAATAATCCCTTGTAACATATCAGACCACCAGGGCCTAAAGTTAGAGTTCAACAACATCAAAACCCAAAGAAAGCCTAACAACTCATGGAAACTAAACATCAATCAGCTGAACCATCTCTGGGTCAAGGAAGAAAATAAGAAAGAAATCAAAGTCTTCTTAGAATTCAATGAAAATGAATCTACAACGTATCCAAACTTGTGGGACACAATGAAAGCAGTCTTAAGAGGAAAATTCATAGCGCTAGATGCCTATATGAAAAAACTTGAAAAATCCCACACTAGAGACCTAACAGCATAGCTGAAAGCCTTAGAACAATTAGAAGCAAACTCACCTAGAAGGAGTAGCCTGCAGGAAATAATCAAACTTATAGCTGAAATCAATACAATTGAAACAAAAAGAACAATACAAAGAATCAACGAATCAAAGAGTTGATTCTTTGAGAAAGTTAACAAGATAGATAAGCCCTTAGCCAAACTAATCAAAAAACAGAGAGAGAGTGTCCAAATCAACAAAATCAGAAATGAAAAGGGGGACATAACAACAGACCCCCAGGAAATACAGGGAACTATCTGGTCATATTTTGAAAATCTGTATTCCACAAAAATGGAAAACCTAGAAGAAATGGACAGCTTTCTGGACAGGTACCATCTACCAAAATTAAATGAAGATCAGATTAATTACCTAAACAGGCCTATAACCCTTAAGGAAATTGAAGCTGTCATTAAAAACCTCTCCAAAAATAAAAACCCTGGTCCAGATGG
>PVIH01011740.1:53603-67579 GCA_004025045.1 Sigmodon hispidus | reverse complement strand
ATGGAAACTGAACATCTCTCAATGGAACCACTTCTGGGTCAAGGAAGAAATCTAAAAAAATTAAAGCCTTCCTAGATTTCAATGAAAATAAATCCACAACATACCCAAAATTCTGTGAAACAAACAAAGCCCTGCTAATAGGAAAATTCACAGCACGGGATGCCTACAAGAGAAACCTTGAGAACTCTCACACAGGAGACTTTAACAGCACAGCTGAGAGCTTTAGAACAGTTAGAAGCAAAGTCAGCTAGAAGGAGTAGAAGGCAGGACATCAGCAAACTCAGAGATAATATCAATAAGGCTGAAACAGAACAATACAAAGAATCAATGAATCAAGGAGTTGGTTCTTTGGGAAAATTAACAAGATACAAACCCTATTATATATTTTTCATTTCTTTTTTATATAAACTATTCATAAAGACTAAAAATAACACATTTCAAAGATATAAAAAGAAAAGTTTTGTGCCATTGTTTGATGAATTTGTCACTTAGACCATACAGCTCTAAATGGACCATTCTCAAAGGATGACACCATGACCTAAGAGCACAGTTGGGATTGGTCAAATGGCTCATTTATTTGTGTTTCTTTGGGTGATTTCAGATGCTTTCCATGGAGAAGCCTTTTGGAAGGTGTTCAGTGATTTTGTATGAGTGAGAGAGTGACAGAACTCATCACAGATTCTGGTGTCTCCTTGTTCACCACATTCACCTAGACTTGAGTCAGTCTAAGCACAATACTGAGAGGGCTCCACTGTCTATTTTCTATCATTAAAACCTACTACCTAAATGAAGGAAATAAAGTGCCACTTGAAAGGAAAATTGCAGTCTCTCCTGAGTTGCACAGCCCTGGAGTAACAAGATTCATCTTCTAGGACTGACATAGATGCTCACAGCTCCACACACTAGCATCTACATCCTGAACTCTGACTATTCCAGACCATCTTTACTTTTACTGCCTTGAAAACATTGTTTTTTAGATGGGAAAAGGAAAAGAAAACCTCAAATGAGAGTCACCTTTCACTAGACTCCCTCTATTTAAAATTTACCATGAACAATGGTCCTGTGCGCTCTCAACTAGAGCCAAAATGGATTGTTTTTAGATTATGCAGTCCAAAATGAGCCTTGGTAAGGAATGTTTGACCTTGGACCTGCCCTAATACCAGAATAACAGTCTCATCTGCCTGGCTGCCTAGTGCATCTTTTCACTCCAAACTCTGAATCTTTGTCCTGATTTCTCTGTATTACACCCATCTAGGCATTAGATTCACTGCCACAGAGAAAGGAGGAAACCTGCCCAGGGAAAGTGCTTGGCTGGGACAGGGTAGTCAACATCTCATTACTGTTCTCCTCCATCCTGCCCCTGAGCTCTTTAGCCTGGAAAATACAAGCAAAGCTCCAGATTGATTGTCAGTGATGGATCCCCAAGCTTCCTATAACTGTGACCCACGGCCAAGACCATAAAGTACAAGGAATGAAGAACCACTCTTGTGTCCTAGCCATGGGATGCAGGATAGGGACAGGTTTCTTGCCATGGGTAGCATGCTTCTGTGCATATCAAGATCTGTCCACCTCACTTCTTCTCTTACCTCAGCTTATGTCAGTCCATGTCATTTTACCCAGAGTGTGATGTGCCTTGACTACTCTGGGACCATTATGGCCCTTCAGAATTAGAAGGAAAAAGAAATATTTGTCTAAACTTCCTACATGATAAAGCAGGGCACAACATATTTTTAAAAAGACTTATAAAGTTATAATGGGATCATTTCACAAAACATCCCATGCTGTGATATATAAAATAACAAAATATAATGAACGTATTTTCTAAGTATCACTGTCTTTTCCTACCACACACAGAAGGCCCAGTAGTAGCAAGGGGGACATTCCTTACACAACTTCAACCTTTATTCTGGCCTCATTATCTTCCTGGGAAGACACTGTTTCAGTTCTCAGTGTCTGGTATCAAACATTAAAATACAATGTGTATAATGTTCACAATTTGCAACAAAATTATATTCTCAGTATTATGGTGAAACAGTGGTAGTTGTTCCTTAGTGTTTTTGATCCATTTGTAAAGTAGTCAAAATAACACTTTGATACTATCCAGAGGATAGCTAATACTTTGCAAGCTTCTTAAAGAATTCCTTCTGGGCTGTGTATTCCTAGTAAGCCTTTAATCTTGCACTTGGGAGGTAGTGGATCTCTGTGAGCCACCACAGTATACAGAGGGGATTCCAGGACATCCATGACTACAAAGAAACCCTGTCTCCAAACAATCAAACAACAGCAAAAATACTTTCTAAATAGTTGGTGATATATGTGTATTTAATAAAAATAGGCTGGAATATTAAAAGACAGAGCTGCCCAAGAACCAAGGCCAGATATTATGGGAGTAGTGAGACACACGTTTAATCCCATTACTCTGTTAGGACCTGAGTGTAATCAGGGCTTAACAGAACCAAGCAGTAGTGACACACACCTTAAATCCTGGCTTTAGGGGAATTGAACCAGAGAGTAAGATGGCTGTGTGAAGGGAGAGCAGAGTTCAGCTTTCCTTGCCACTTCTCTTTTAGGCTGAAGAGAGAGGTTAGGGTCAGAGGATTAGTAAAGACCCCCAGGAGGTCTGAGTGAGATGTGCCTCTGGTGTGTGTCTATCTCTCAAATATTTCAGCTATCTCCCACTATCTGGTTCTGGTTTGTATTGAAATACAAACTAGAATTCCTCCAACAGAAGAGAGCCAATTTTATTAAGTTGTCTTTTGACCTCCATATATTGGGTTCCTGCTTGTGTGTATACATAAATACTAAAGATCTATTATATTATAAACCTGGCACGAAGGCTCACACCTTTAATTCTAGCAGTGCAGAAGTATCCAGATAGATCTCGGTGAGGTCCAGTCCAGGTTGACATGGTGGAATCATAACCTCCTACACAAAAATAGACAAAAGCTTTATTTTCCACGTTGATTCTGATTCCCACTATCTTGTATATTTCTCAAATTTGTTTTCAGTATAAGAATTCACCTTAGTTTGTATCGCTGACTACCCTAGAACTCACTGTAAACCAGGCTAGCCTTGTAGTCACAGAGATATGCCTACCTGTAGTGAAGTGTTTCTCTAGTGAACTGAACTGGTTTCCTCCTCACCCCTTCAGAGTATTCTCAGTGTTCCTTTGAGTAACCTCCTGGCTAAAGAAGTGAGGCAGCAGGTCCACTTTATCCTGAGAAAATAAGACCTTGTTCTAAAACAAAAAGTATACTGGATAGACAGCCTGCCCGGTATACCGTAGGGTCCAAACAAATACTAGAAAAATTATTTGTTAGTTTATTGTAATGTAGGTTGTCTTTGGAATGTTGGCAACTGTTTACTGATTTCATTTAACCCTTTGTTTTTTTTTGGTTTTTTGATAATGCAAATAAGATTGCTACACAAATTTACTTTGTGTTCAGCTTTCCCTCTGAATTTTTTTTTCCATCCCTGTATATCCTTATTCAAGATCCCTTGCCCCTCCCGACATATCAGGTCATTTTTTTCTTCTCCACAACTCCCCATCCCCTCCCTGGGCAGGGAGCAGACAGTCCTATGGTCCCACTGACCTAATAATGCTTGGATCAGTCTCCACTCCTGGCAAATCCAGTTTTGTCGCCCCTCCCTCAAGAGTGACTCAGGTGTTCCTATAGTTGGAGTGGGATCTGAAGGGTCAGTCCAGGGTGTTTCTGATCCCAAGCTGTTCAGTGGTTGTGGTTTGCAGCTTGGGCATGCTTGGCTTTTTTTCTTGTTTGTTTGTTTAGAGACCACTAATGAGTGAGTACATCCCCTGCTTATCTTTCTGAGTTTGTGATACCTCGCTCAGGAGGATATTATCCAAATCCATCCATTTGCCTGCGAATTTTAGGATATCATTTTTTCTTACTGCTAAGTAGTATTCCATTGTGTAGATGTACCACAGTTTGTTAATCCATTCTTGAGTTGAGGGACATCTAGGTTGTTTCCAGGTTCTTGCTATTACAAATAATGCTGCTATGGACATAGTTGAGCTAATACCTTTGGAGTGTGAATGTGCCTCTTTAGGGTATACACCCAGAAGTGGTATTGCTGGGTCCTTGGGGAGATTGATTCTCAATTTTCTGAGAAACCGCCATATTGCATTCCAAAGTAGCTGAACAAGCTTACACTCCCACCAACAATGGAGGAGTGGTCCCCTTGCTCTGCATCCTCTCCAACATAGGCTGTCATCTGTCTCTTTTATCTTAGCCAATCTAACAGGTGTTAGGTGGTATCTCAAAGTTGTTTTGATTTGCATTTCTCTGATGGCTAAAGATGATGAGCACTTTTTCAAGTGCCTTTCAGCCATTTGTAGTTCCTCTGCTGAGAATTCCCTTTTTAGATCTGTACTCCATTTTTTGATTGGGTTATTCAAGGATTTGGGCTCTAGATTCTTGAGCTCTTTATATATCTTAGAGATCAGTCTTCTATCATTTGTAGGGTTGGCGAAAATCTTTTCCCATTCTGTAGGCTGTTGTTTTGTCCTATTACAGTGTCTTTGGCTTTGCATAAGCTTCCTAGCTTCAGGAGATCCCACTTATTGATTGTTGGTCTTAGTGTCTGTGCCACTGGTGTTATATTTAGGAAGTGGTCGCCTGTGCCAATTTGTAGAAGTGTATTTCCCACTTTCTTTTCTATCAAGATCAAAGTGGCTGGGTTTAAGTTGAGGTCTTTGATCCACTTGGATTTGAGTTTTGTGCAGGGTAACAGGCTTGGATCTATTTGCATTTTTCTACACACTTCCATCCAGCTATGCCAACACCATTTGTTAAATATACTATCTTATTTCCATTGAATGTTTTGGGCCTCTTTGTAAAATCAGGTGTTCATAGGTTTTTGGGGTAATGTCTCGATCCTCAATTCTATTCCATTGGTCCACAAATCTGTTTTTATGCAAGTACCAGGCTGTTTTTATTACTGTAGCTCTATAGTATAGCTTGATGTCAGGGATTGTGATACCTCCTGAGGTTCTTTTGTTGAGTAAAATTATTTTGGCAACCCTGTCTTTGTTGTATTTCAAATGAAGTTAAGTATTGTTCTTTCAAGGTCTGAAAAATATTGTGTTGGGATTTTGATGAGCAGAGCATTGAATCTGTAGATTGCCTTTGGTAGAATTGCCATTTTTACTATGTTGATCCTACCAATCCAGGAACATGGGAGAGCTTTCCATTTTCTGATATCCTCTTCAATTTCGTTCTTCAGTGATTTAAAAGTTTTGTCAAATAGGTCTGTTACTTCTTTGGTTATAGTTACTCCAAGGTATTTAATACCATATGCAGCTATTATGAAGGGTAATGTTTCCCTTATTTCTTTTTCAGCTCTACTATCTTTAGTGTATAGAAGAGCTACTGATTTCTTTGAGTTAATCTTGTATCCTGCTACATTGCTGAAGGTGTTTATCAGCCATAGCAGTTCCTTGGAAGAATTTTGTGGGTCACTTATGTACACAATCTTATCATCTGAAAATAGAGATAGCTTCACTTCTTCTTTTCCAATTTGTATGCCCTTAATCTCTTTTTGTTCCCTTATTGTCTTAGCTAAAACTTTGAGAACTATATTGAATAGATAAGGGGAGAGAGGACATCCTTGTCTAGTTCCTGATTTTAGTGGGATTGCTTTGAGTTTTTCTCCAGTAAGTTTGATACTGGCTATCGGCTTCTTGTAAATTGCCTTTATTATATTTAGGTATTCTCCCTGTATTCCTGATCTCTCCAGGGCTTTAATCATAAAGGAGTGTTAGATTTGTCAAAGGCTTTTTCTGCATCTAAGGATATGATCATGTGGTTTTGTTCCTTTAGTTTGTTTATATGATGGATAACATTTACAGTTTTTTGTATGTTAAACCAGCCCTGCATTTCTGGGATGAAGCCTACTTGGTCATGGTGGATGATATCTTTTATACATTGTTGTATACGGTTTGCCAAAATTTTGTGGAGAATTTTCACATCAATGTTCATGAGGGAAATTAGTCTGTAATTTTCCTTCTTTGTTGTGTCTTTGAGTGGCTTGGGTATTAGGATGATTGTGGCCTCATAAAAGGAATTTGGCAATATTCCTTCAGTTTCTACTGTGTGAAATAGTTTGAGGAGTAACGGATGTAATTCTTCTTTGAATGTCTGGTAGAATTCGGCACTAAAACCATCTGGTCCAGGGCTTTTATTTTTGGGGAGGTTTTTAATGACAGCTTCAATTTCCTTAAGGGTTATAGGCATGTTTAGGTAATTAATCTGATCTTCATTTAATTTTGATAGATGGTACCTGTCCAGAAAGCTGTCCATTTCTTCTAGGTTTTCCATTTTTGTGGAATACTGATTTTCAAAATATGATCTGATAATTCTCTGTATTTCCTGGGGGTCTGTTGTTATGTCCCCCTTTTCATTTCTGATTTTGTTGATTTGAACACTCTCTCTCTGTTTTCTGATTAGTTTGGCTAAGGGCTTATCTATCTTGTTGACTTTCTCAAAGAAACAACTCTTAGATTCGTTGATTCTTTGTATTGTTCTTTTTGTTTCAATTGTATTGATTTCAGCTCTAAGTTTGATTATTTCCTGCTGTCTACTCCTTCTAGGTGAGTTCACTTCTAGTTGTTCTAAGGCTTTCAGCTGCGCTGTTAGGTCTCTAGTGTAGGATTTCTCTAGTTTTTCATATAGGCATCTAGCACTATGAATTTTCCTCTTAAGACTGCTTTCATTGTGTCCCACAAGTTTGGATATGTTGTGGATTCATTTTCATTAAATTCTAGGAAGACTTTGATTTCTTTCTTAATTTCTTCCTTGACCCAGAGATGGTTCAGCTGAGTGATGTTTAGTTTCCATGAGTTGGTAGGGTTTCTTTGGGTTTTGATGTTGTTGAACTCTAACTTTAGGCTCTGGTGGTCCAATATGTTACAAGGGATTATTTCCATTTTTTTGTGTCTGTTGATATTTGCTTTATGACCAATTATGTGGTCAATTTTGGAGAAAGTTCCATGAGGAGCTGAGAAATATGTATATTCCTTTGCGTTTGGGTGGAAGCTTCTGTAGATATCTATTAAATCCATTTGCATCATAACCTCTTTTAGACTCCTTATTTCTCTGTTGAGACTCTGTCTGGTTGATATATTCAGGGTTGAAAGTGGGGTACTGAAGTCTCCCACTATTAGGGTGTAAGAATTGATGTGGGATTTGAGCTTTAGCAGTGTTTCTTTTACATAAGTAGGTGCCCTTATATTAGGGTCATAAATGTTCAAGATTGAAATCTCCTCTTGATCAATTTTTCCTGTGATGAATAAGTAGTGACCATCTTGGTCCCTTTTAATTGCTTTTAGCTTAAAGTCTACTTTGTTAGATATTAGGATTGCAACCCCTGCTTGTTTCTTAGGACCGTTTGACTGGAAAATCTTTTCCCAACCCTTTATTCTAAGCCTGTGTCTGTCTTTGCGGTTGAAGTGTGTTTCTTGTAGGCAACAGAAGGATGGCTTCTGTTATTGCATCCATCTTGTTAGTGTGTGACATTTTATAGGAGAGTTGAGACCATTGATATTAAGGGAAATTAGTGACCATTGGTTCATGTTTCCTGCCATTTTTGGTGGTCTTTTAACCCTTTGTAAGATTGGAAGTATACTTGTGAATGCCCACAAATGTTAAAATAGACTCTCAGAACCATTGATGACAATGTTACAGGCAGTTGTAAGCGACCCTGTACTAGTATTGGGATCTTATTGAGCAGTAAGTGCTCTTTCACTATGTTGTGTAGTCCCAGCTATCCTGGAACTCACTAGGTAGATCGGCTAGCCTAGAACTCACAGAGATCTGCCCACCTCTGCCTCCATAGTGCTGATATTAAAAGTTTGTGCAATTCTGCCTGGAAAGACTGTTGGCCTGATTAATTAAAATTGTTTTCTAGAAGTTTCTGTAAAGGTAGTTTAAGATTCACTATATAGCCCAGACTGGCATTGAATTCATGATACCTCTGAAGTCTACCTAGAATTGGAATTAATTATTATACAGGTTGTGAGTATCTGAGATGGGCTGATTGACACTAATACCCAGTTAATGTGATGAAGTCAGTGTCTGATTTAGTTTTGTAAGTAATGTTTTAAGGTGTTTGTTTTCTTTTAGTTTTCCGTTAATCATTTAAATGTGCATATAGTCACTTCACATAGGGTCCTGTGGTATAAGAAGAACTCAGCCAATCTCTATAGATGTCTCCAATCTTACATTTTACAAACAGGGCAAAAGTTAAGTCCTTTTTGCCTTGTGATCAGGGGTGAATTGTTTCTACAGAAGCCCAGGAAGAATTGTAAGTTATTTCTTAAGAGTACCATCTTAGAAAGCTAGCACCAACTCTTGCTGTTGATAACTGGCTGAGATGGCATGTGTTGTGATATATTGTTAATGTGCTAACAAATAAAAATTATGTCAAGATCATAGTCAAGAACCATTAGTTAACCTTGGAGGCCAGGTAGTACTGGCAAACACCTTACTACCTACACTTGTGGTGGAGGCTGGAGCATCAGGAGTTCAAGTGGCAACTGGTTTGATCCAATCTAACAAAAAAGAATCTGGTGGTGAACTTTCAGACCTTTAATTCTAGCACTATGTAACTCTTGTTTATGATCCCAGTACCATTAATCTCAGTACTAGGGAGGTGGAGACAGGAAGGTATAGGGTGGGGCTGTGAGGGGTATAAAAAGCAGGGAGAGATAGAAAAAATCTATGTCTGCATCAGGCACTGATCGAGGAACATACAAAATGTCAAACTCTTCTGACACTAAGGATTCAACAGAGGTAAGAAGTTATGTAGGGGCTGTGCCTGTCTTTTCAGCATTTGCATTAATATGTGTTCTGGGTTTTCATTAATAAGTCCATATAGAATTTGAACCTATTTGGGGATCGTTCCTGAGAAGTTACAGTTTTTCAATATTTGTTGTCCATTTGGTACTTTGGGGAGAAGGTCTGCTTTGATTATGTCCTATGCTCTTTTGGGGATTGTTCTATCATGTTCTTTCTAGGCAAGTGTTCTACTTCCAAGCAAAGTCATTCTTTCTTTAGTGATTTTCTGTGTATAGTTCTGGAGAATAACACAAGGATTTTACTCATAGCAAGGATGATTTTCACCACCAAACATTCCTCATATTGTACTATGTTCCATTAAAAAAAAACTTTAAACATGTCACTTTAGTAAACTGTTGACATACCGTTTTTGATTTGATGGAACAAGTAACCAGAGCTCTTGAAAATTTGGCTGTGTGATGGTTGGCTTCAGTTGTTCCTATTCTCTGTTTTCAGCTACTAAATAAGGTAATTGCTCGGGCATTGTCTGGATTTGCGGAGGAGAGGGGGTCCACACAGGGTACTTTTCTGCTATGTTCTTATGAGATCAGGCAACCTCAGGTCAATTAAGACTTTTTAAAATTTATTATGTGTTAGCATACAAGCTAGTCAGTTGAGCCAGTGGTAAATAGCTGCTAGTCAAGGCATCACTGATTTGTATGTGGTATGTTCTTGTCTTTTCTCTTGTGTCCCTGAGACTGACTTCAGGTTTATGCTTTGCACTCTCACCTCTGCAGCCCTGTGAGTTTCTTTTATTAGAAGAATGTTCTGGAGTAGGATGGTGGTAGCTCTTGCCTGAATCCCTCCACTCCAGAGGCAGAGGTAAAGCAGAGCGATCTCTATGAGTTCCAAGCCTGACTGATCTACAGAGCTAATTGCAGGACACCTAGGGGTCTGTTACAGAAAATCCCAGTCTCCAAGTCAAATACAACATAAGCAACCAAAAAATAGGTTGTTTTCATATAGTATATTCTAATTATGATCTTTCTTCCCCAAATCTTAGATTCTTTTTAATTTTCCAAACAGTAAAATCTACACCTTTTTATTCTTTTCCAATAGAATGCCTATTGGTTTCTAAAATGATAATAATGATACAAATAAATCAGAGAAAATAAAAAGGAACCAGAATAGAACAATATATGGACAAAAAAACCTGGAAAAAGAAAAAACCAAAAGCAAAGGAAAGAAAGAAATATACGGATGCAAACACACACATACGTTTTCACAAAGAGAAATCACAAAACACCAATCAGAAAACATAATATATTTTACAAAAATCCTTTAAGGTTAAAAAAAAATACCCAAAGAAAGCATTGAAAGGCTAAAAACTTCTAAAAATGCCATTGAGTTTGTTTTTGGTTGGCTATTTATATCAGGGATAGAGCCTTTCCTTCTTTATGGTTATATGTGACATTGTGAAGAATAATTTTTTTTATCTGAGAGTAGTTATCAGTTAGAGATAGCTTCTGAGTTAGGGATGGAGTTTTGTGTCCTCTTCCATCTTAACACAGATGTCATAGGGCCCTGTGCATGCAGTCACAGTCTCTTGATTCCTATGAGGGTCAGCTTGGTTTTTCTGGAAGGCCTTGATTGCTTGGTGTCTCATCTTTCCACAGGTTCTCACAATCTTCTGCAGGGTTCCCAGAGCCCCAAGGGGAAGGAAGTATTGGTGGAGACATGATATTTACAACTGCGTGTTTCCAGGTCTCTCACTCTCTGTATTATCCAGATGTGGGATGTAATTTGGATAGAGTGAAACTTTCTCTCTCTCTCCCACTCCTTCCCAGCTTCCTCTTATATTTTAAACAGGGAGCAGGATGCTCTCTCAGTTAAAAGCTCAGGTGATAACATAGATGTACTTGTATGGTTTTACAGGTTGGATCACCCAAAGCTATCAATATGCTTAAGCCTAGTCCCCGGGAGATCGGATTGGAGTTGGTGAAACAATACTATTGCTTGCTGATCATGGCCCCAGATACACTGCACAGGTGTGTTTTCAAGTGCCTAGGATGGG
Source organism: Sigmodon hispidus (assembly GCA_004025045.1). NCBI lineage: Eukaryota > Metazoa > Chordata > Mammalia > Rodentia > Cricetidae > Sigmodon > Sigmodon hispidus. Next base: position 56,710 of record PVIH01011740.1, on the reverse strand, counting down.
TGCTGTGGGATGATTCACATAAGATCCTCTAAGTAGAGGTTTAGAAAGAGCCAAATACCTTTCCATGGTATGTAGCCCAGGCCTGCCCTGGATATCACAGAGATCTACCTACCTGTTCTTCTTGACTGCTGGGATGAAAGAAGTCCACCATGCCTGTCTCACGCAGATTCAGTTTATAAAGCTGTATTGATACAGTAGCAGGGGTTTCAGTCTGAAATATTTTGTTGTTGTAGTATTGAAAACTGTGAATTTAGTTTGAATTTTTTTTCCATAAATTTTCTCATTTCTAATAAGAGTATCTGCTTCTCTTGCCCTGATTTTGGAAAAGATTTCAAAGCTGATCTCATCTTGTAGATGTTGGTTTTCAGAGCATTTAACTTCTCCAGATTCACTTTTGAGCAACTGAAAAGGTCTCTCACATTGGAGTAACTAAAAAAGTCTCTGCATGTTTCTACTGGTCTTTCTTTTTCTTTCTTCTTGTTGGGTTTTCTGTCACTTTGATTGTTTCTTGTAAGGTAATTAAATTTGTGGTATCAAAATCAACAAACCCACGCTGGAGCTGAAGGACACTGCATGCCAACCTGTCCTGCTCATGATGTTATGGCCTATAATTTTCTTTTTCTGCATTTCCATTACTATCAGGGTGCAGTGAAGAAGGGGGGGTGAAGAGAGAAGAGGCTGGGAAGTGAGTTTACTTTTAATGAAATGAAAATTTTTATGTTTCCTTTTACATTGAATCAAGCCTATATTTCCAGCACACCAGAGGCAAGACAGATAGATCTGGATTTAAATCCAGTCTGGTCTACAGAGTGAGTTCCAGCCAGACCTTCATAATAGAAATCTAGGCTCAAGAAAAAAATAAGTAAATGGTCAATGTTGATAGAACAATCCACAGATATAGCATGAGCTCACTTATTTTAGGGATTATTGTGCTGACCTCAGATGTCTTCAGTGACTATACTTTAGTTGGCATTTTGTTGTACATTCATCTGATGTCATTTAATGAAATCAGCCTATTGAAGTACACAGAGGAGAGAAGCTGAGGGATAAAAGTTCATAAAGCCCACACAGGACAACTGTCCACAGCCTTATCAAGTGGGAAGGCACCAACTCCTTGGTCCATGACAGGCCAAGTGTTCTCAGCACAAGTAGGAACTTTACATTGATTTTTAGAGCCTGGCTCTGCTGACAAATTCCAAGGTCCTTCCCCATATGATCATCCTGTCCTGAAACGTGGAAGTGCATATATGAAACTACCCACGCGCCTCATTGACTGTGTCTAGTCACACTTGGGGTGTGTACAATGTATTTATTCCACACAAACATAATCACAGCTCATGATGTGAGTCTGCACAGAAAGGGGGATACATTTTAAGCCTGAACACTAAACTAAGTAGGTTCTCTTTGGGTCCCAGAAGATGAGAAGTAATGTGCTTTCTTTTGTACAGATTTTATGGAAAGAACTCTTCCTATGTCCATGGAGGCTTGGACTCCAATGGGAAGCCAGCAGATGCAGTCTATGGGCAGGAGGTACGTGTACTGTGGTCCAGTAGCAGCAATGGTGGTAGCTTAGCAACACTGGAGGTAGCTTCTTGCCTACTAGACAGTTTATGCCTCCTGGGATGACTCCTGTTTAATTTCTTGGTTTGCTGAAACCCATGTGTGTTGTCACATTCCATTTTTTGTTAGGTTGATGAATTCTGCATAGAAATGCCATTTCTATACTTAAAAGGTGTTCAATTCAGACAGCTATTTGACATTTTAATTTTTAATACATGATTTTGATATATATGTTTGGCTTTTCTGAAGCTTACTGTGTATGTGGGACCATCGTGTCATAGCTTCCCAGTGATTGGCTTATACATGTGTACTGTATGACAGTTATTATTAAAGAGATGGACTGTGATCCCTGGAAACAGGTAACACACAGAGAAACATTTTGACTATATTATAACAACAATATATGCTTTTTATTTATCTGTGTTGTGCTGGGAGATTTTTTAGTTTTTAAATTTATTTTAAAGAAATTTTTTGTTCAATGTGTATGTGAGTGTTTTGCCAGCATATGTCTATACCATGTCCAGGCCAAGTGTCCAAGGTGCCTAGAAGAGTACTTTGGATTCCCCGAATCTGGAGGTGCAGGTGATTGAACTGCCCTGTGGGTACTAGGAACTGAACACAGGTCCTCTACAAGATCAGTCAGCACCCTTAACCACGGACCAGTCTGTCCAGCTCTGATATGTTTATATTTTTGACTTTTGGGTGAGTGTGACTGTCATGGCATGTTCGTAGAGGTGAAAGGACTTGTTCTCCTCTGTCACCTATAGGTCATAGATTCACATGTGTATTAGACCCTATGGCAAATACCCTTACATGCTGAGCCACCTCACCAGCCTGTGATAGATTCGTTCAATACTTCATTTTATTATTATTATTATTATGAACAAAGAAGTCACACTTTCTATCCTTGTGTATCCTTATTCAAGGTCCCTTCCCCTCTGCCACATCAGGTCATTCTTTCTTCTCCACAACTCCCCATACCCTCCCTGGGCAGGCAGCAGACAGCCCCATGGTCCCACTGACCCAATATTGCTTAGTTCAGTCTCCACTCCTGGCAGATCCGGCTTTGTCTGCCCTCCCTCAAGAGTGAGTCAGGTGTTCCTCTAAGAGGAGAGGGTCCAAGGAGTCAGTCCAGGGTGTTTCTGATCCCAAGCTGTTCAGTGGTTGTGGTTTGCAGCTTGGGCATGCTTTGCTTTTCTCTTATTTGTTTAGAGACCACTAATTTGTGAGTACATCCCCTGCTTATCTTTTTGAGTTTGTGATACCTCGCTCAGGAGGATATTATCCAAATCCATCCATTTGCCTGCAAATTTTAGGATATCATTTTTTTCTTACTGCTGAGTAGTACTCCATTGTGTAGATGTACCATAGTTTGTTAATCCATTCTTCAGTTGAGGGACATCTAGGTTGTTTCCAGGTTCTTGCTATTACAAATAATGCTGCTATGAACATAGTTGAGCTAATACCTTTGGAGTGTGAATGTGCCTCTTTAGGGTATACACCCAGAAGTGGTATTGCTGGGTCCTTGGGGAGATTGATTCTCAATT
>PVIH01011740.1:0-53503 GCA_004025045.1 Sigmodon hispidus | reverse complement strand
CCCGTACTGCCTTCCAAAGGGTCTGAACAAGCTTACACTCGCACCAACAATGGAGGAGGGTTCCCCTTGCTCCCCATCCTCTCCAGCATAGGCTGTCATCTGTGTCTTTTATCTTAGCCAATCTAACAGGTGTCAGGTGGTATATAAAAGTTGTTTTGATTTGCATTTCTCTGATGGCTAAAGATGATGAGCACTTTTTCAGGTGCCTTTCAGCCATTTGTAATTCTTATGCAGAGCATTTCCTTTTTATATTTGAACACCATATTTTGATTGGATTATTCAAGGATTTGGGCTCTAGATTCTTGAGTTCTTTATATATCTTAGAGATCAGTCCTCTATCATTTGTAGGGTTGGTGAAAATCTTTTCCCATTCTGTAGGCTGGCGTTTTGTCCTATTGACAGTGTCCTTGGCTTTACAGAAGCTTCCTAGCTTCAAGAGATCTCACTTATTGATTGTTGGTCTTAGTGTCTGTGCCACTGGTGTTATATTTAGGAAGTGGTCGCCTGTGCCAATTCGTAAAAGTGTATTTCCTACTTTCTTTTCTATCAAGTTTAAAGTGACTGGATTTATGTTGAGGTCTCTGATCCACTTGGATTTGAGTTTTGTGCAGGTTGACAGGCTCATTCTATTTGCATTTTTTTACACACTTCCATCCAGCTATGCCAACACCATTTGTTAAATATACTATCTTTTTTCCATTGAATATTTTGGACCTCTTTGTCAAAGATCAGGTGTTCATAGGTTTTTGGGGTAATGTCTGGATTCTCAATTCGATTACATTGATCCACAGGTCTGTCTTTATGCCAGTACCAGGCTGCTTTTATTATTGTACCTCTATAGTACAGCTTGATGTCAGAGATGGTGATACCTCCTGATGTTCTTTTGTTGAGTAAAATTGTTTTTGCAATCCTGGCTTTGTTGTATTCCAAAAGAAGTTGAGTATTGTTCTTTCAAGGTCTGAAAAATATTGTGTTGGGATTTTGATGGGCAGTGCATTGAATCTGTAGATTGCCTTTAGTAGAATTGCCATTTTTACTATGTTGATCCTACCTATCCAGGAACATGAGAGAGCTTTCCATTTTCTGATATCCTCTTCAATTTCTTTCTTCAGTGATTTAAAAGTTTTGTCAAATAGGTCTGTTACTTCTTTGGTTATAGTTACTCCAAGGTATTTAATACCATTTGCAGCTATTATGAAGGGTAATGTTTCCCTTATTTCTTTTTCAGCTCTTCTATCTTTAGTGTATAGAAGAGCTACTGATTTCTTTGAGTTAATCTTGTTTCCTGCTACATTGCTGAAGGTGTTTATCAGCCATAGCAGTTCCTTGGAAGAAATTTGTGGGTCACTTATGTATACAATCTTATCATCTGCAAATAGAGATAGCTTCACTTCTTCTTTTAATACTTAATTTTTTAAACTGGATTCTGAGTAATCACAATACCAAGTAAGTCTTTGGTTGTATTCTCAGTGCTGAGGCAAAGCAGTTAGAAGCATCATTGACTGGAAGACCCAGGGCTCAGGGATTGAGGGTGTGGTCCATCCTGGTGGGTAAGAAAGGAAGGCAGGAGCACAAGGTCAGTGCTGATGCTCAGGTCCCCTTCTCCTAGACAGTACATGGCCCTGTCCTGTGGAATGGCACTAGGTAGGTCTCCTCACCACAGTTTGCCTCACACAGAGATCAAAACCAGGAAAACTCAGAGGATTGTGTCCTTGGTGCATCTAAGAACACTAGCTGCCTGAAGCTATGTAAAGGACTTTTGCTCTTCAGAATGCTTGTTGTTTTGCTCTTGAGATTGATTCCAGACTCTGCTTAAGCATTGGGGAGTAGATGTAAGGTGAGTATGTAAACCTGACCTGAGAGAATACAGGGAGGAGCTGCTGGAAGCAATGCCAGGGTCTGTTTTGGGGCTGGTAACTGCCATCTGAGTTTCTGAACTGCTGAGTTCCTGAAGGATTGACTCTTGCCTCCATTGCACAGGAAATACACAAGAAACTGATGTCCCAAAACTTTACCAACTGCCACATCAAGATTTACCATGTGGATGGTGAAGCCACTCTGAATGGTGGAATTGTAGTCCAGGTGATGGGGACACTGTCCAACAATAACCAGGCTGAGCGGAGTTTCATGCAGACCTTTGTGCTTGCCCCTCAGGTATGTCGCATGATGGCTATTGGTTTCTAGACTAATATCCCTGTGCTGTATACAGATTCCTGGCAGCCTCAGATTACAGAAATGTCTCCAGGGGCAGATGTGGTGATATGTTACATATTTAATTAAACTATTAATATCAAGAGATCAACACATTTTCAAAAACTAGGCAGATATAGCTCAGGAAGTTCTTCATCTTTTAGTACCTAGGCATACATAGCTTTGAAAGTTCTTCAGTATTGAGTACAAAACCAAAGAGCTGTGGTTAAATGGCACATACCTTTAATCCCAGGACAGGGATAGCCTGAGAGTGATGACCTATTCCCTCAATCCCTTAACTGCACAGACAGAACTTTCTGTGTTTCTGTGTATTCAAGGCTGACTACCAAATAGAGTAGCTCCTGCCTTTAATCCTAACCTGGATGGGATACAGCTGGAGAGAAGGATATTTAAGATGTATAGGAATACAGCATTGTGGAAAACAATGGAAACATAATTAGAATGTCCATGAACTAGACAGGTTTGGTAAGCAGAGAAAAGTAAGGTCAAAGGTTGAGGAAAGGGGAAATTGCATTGTGTGAAATAATGATAGATGTTCAATTCATTCATTGCTACATCTTCTTAAAACTATATATAATTGTGAATTGTATAAAAAAATCTTTTTTATCCATGTATGCCCATGCTCCCCTCCCTACACTCCACAAATGCCTCCTTATCAGCGTTCAGCTGACCCCTCAACATACACACACACACGCCCAGCAAACTGCAAGAGTACCAGGATGCATTTATCTCATTTAAGAAAAGATATTGTTACATAAACCATCTCAATAGATGAAGGACTATGGTACATTTTGATATCTTCCTTCTAGTGGTTGAGAGAATACCCTTAGAAATTGATCATTCAAAACCTGAGATGATTAGATATCTGCTCAAGTGTGTTTAAACACACATGAGAAGTCCTTTGAATATACTACTACAAATACTTATACTTGGAATGATATTCTTACATGAGAGTCAGGGTATTTTAAATTATTCCTTAAGATGACATTAAAATGCCTCAAATGTTTGAGAAATGGTATTTGACAAATTTCTGTCTTCTAAGGTTTATTTATTGGTTTATTTTTACTTTATTCTTTGTGTGAGTGTCTGTCCTGTGTTAAGAATGGATATTTTAATAATATATCTATGTGATTCTTTACAACAGATTAGGATCAGGAATTCACACACTAGGGCATTCAATCATAGCATAGATGACATGGGCTATCAGGATTCTGTTGCATTATCACCATCCCTGGTATATCAGAATATCCACAGATATCAGAAGCCAACCCCTGTTGATAAAGCAGAAATGTTTCTAGACATTGCCATATGTCTGTTGGGAATAAAATCTCCTGTAGCTGACATGTCTGGCTTATTTGCATTTTAGTTTTTCAATGAAGGAAAGTTTTGTTTTAGTATAAGTTTGGAGGGTACACTGTATCAGGGCAGAGATATCCAGTTGGCTCCATTGCATCAGAAGCAGGAAGTAGAAATGAATGTGCATGATTCTGTTTTCTTTACATCTGTGTAACTGAAAACTTGTTGCTGATATTGCAGGGCTCTGTTGGAAATAAATTCTATGTTTACAACGACATATTCAGATACCAAGATGAGATCTGGGGCCTTGTCACTGAGCCTCAGGAAGGTAAGTCTGAAGCCATAAACAGTTACTTGTAAAATTTGTAAATATCAGCAGATTGACTTTTTGTTACAGTATGTATTTAATTACTTAATCTTATCAGAGCATGGGGATCTGCAGAGATTTTCCTAGTTCATGTGAATGGTTAGATTCTTCTGGGTCAGAAGAGGACCAGTTAGCCCTGCTCAGTGCAGAACACCATGCAGAAGGTCTGGCACACCTTTGTGCACTGAGTGGTGGTGAAAGGTGTGCAGCCCTTCCTTTAGGAATCCCAGTTTTGTAGAATGGGCAGTAGAGGTGCTGCCTTTACTCAGCAGGTGATGTTGTTCCAAAGTTTTGTGCAATTCACAGTGTAGATGATGGCTGGAAAAAAGGGCAGAGTAGAGTGTGCAGAGTCAGTCCTGTAAAAAGAAGACACTGTATTGTATTCAACCCAGATATAGGCCTGTTAGGTATAGTGCTCCTACCTTCTCGGAGATAAGTCAGAGGATTAGGTGGAGTAGTCTGCAACCGATGGGTAATTATAGGAATTTGTGTGTTTGACTTTTTACTTTTTTTGCTTTGAAACCATCTTCACTAAATCTGACAATTTCTCTTTTAGAGAATTTTGAATCGGTTCTATTTATCCTAGCCAAATAGATCTCACATATGAGGGTAAAGATTTGAGAGTTTCTCATACCCACCATTTTGCTCTAGAAAGTAGGCAACCCAGGTGGGAACCAAGTGACCACAGCATTGGGTAAGGCCTGAATTCACATGGCCAGCTTGTAATCCAGCGTCACAGTTTACAGTGTTTTCTGTGCTTGCCTTTGTAGTAAACACATGTGCTCTGTTGATTACTTTGCACTCCTTTTGTGGACTTGATTTTCCCAGCTAAGACAGATGGGAAGCTGATGAGCCCTATGAAGAGAAATCTCCCCTGCCCCATTCTAAAGTTTAGAGCAATTTAGGTCCTTACAGCAATTACATCTGCAGGACCCAACAACTGAGTTTTCATTTTTTGTGACAAAATACAACAACCTTGGGAAAAAAGGGATTATTCTGTCTCTCATTTTAAGTGAGTACAAATCCATCATGGCTGGAGAGGCATGGCCACAGGGAAGTAAGGCATGGGCCAGGAGCAGGACACTGGGTTGTCACATTCAAAACACACAAGAAGCACCCACTTTTCCTTTTTAAAGGGTCTGTGTTCTTAATGAAAAGGATTATTTTTTTCTTTAAAGTCTGTGCCTTGACTTCACCATATTGCCCTGTTTGTCTTCCTGTGTTTTCCTTGGTGTCTATAGTAGAATCTCTAAATGAAGGAGTTTGTAAGGTTTATTGTTATAATACTTATTTTCCTCTTAGAATCTGAGAAAAAGGTAGGAAAACCTGACGAAAAACAACTGACACCTGAATTGGAACCTGATAACTCTGCAAATTTAAATGATCAGAATATCAGGTAAGGGTTTCTCTTCACATGCCTAGGTTTACAACAAATGTTGAATTGTGATGGAAAGAGTCTCTTAAGGATTACTCTCAGACCATGAGCAGGAGCTTTCTGTCTGTATCAGTGAATAGAGGATTGTCTACTATGCACTAGATTCTGGGTTTGATCCTCAGCACTGCTTAAGTAAGTTGTGGAGACAGCCCTGCAATCCCAGTGTTCCAGAGGTTGAGGCCAGAGGACAGCTGTGAGTTTGAACATAGCCTAGAGGGGCTGTGGAATGAGAATGTGTCTCCAATGAAGAGAGCAATGGTGATTAACTAGGAAATTTGGTGTCATTTCTGAGTACTTGTTATGTTCAAAGCATGGACTATGAACACTGTTACACAATGTGATGAGTTACTTATTTGGTTCATGTTATTAATTACTTAGAAACAGGAGCTCATTGTAGAGCCAAGGCTAGGCTGGTCTTTTTAGGATTATCTGTCTCATCCTTCCAGATGCTTTCTCAGAACTATAACAGAATTTAGTTGACTAGATGAATAAATGTCACACCCTAAGTTAAGCACAACCTTCTATCCAGCACTCCTCCCCATATCATGGAAATGCACTGCTGATTTTGAAGTTGCTCTGGGCCTGGAGAGTGTGCTTGCTGTGATAAAAGCACTTAATGCTCTTGAAGAGGACTTCAGTGTCCACCATGCACATGGTGACTGCAAACTGATTTAACTCCAGTTTGAGGGATTTTGACATGCTCTTCTGGACTTTAAAGTCTCTAGATGGATATATATACACTCAGAAACATATAGAGACATATAAAAAATAATTAGTTAGAGCAAGTTTTGGAGTACGTGACAAAGGTCTTCCTTAAAGTTATTTTCTATGACCTCAAACAATGAGTATAGTGTTGACTTTATTTTGTCATTGTCACGCTCATAGGGAAGAAATGTTTCTGCTGGTCCAAAGTGTGTACTGTTGCCATGGATGTTCCTTGGGACAATACTCAGTGCTCCATGTCCCTCTCAGATGTTTGAGTGTGTGCTCACAATTGCCCACTCTGTGTGAGAGTGAAGAATGTGTTGTACCACAGACCTTTTGAGTTCAGGTGGCAGGAGGGAAAATGAAGCCCAAGGACTGTATGTGGGCAACTCATACAGAAGCAGAATTACTGGAACTAATTTCTTCTCTCCTAGAATTTCTTGTGATTTATTTAAATTTATTTTTCTCTTTATTTTATGTATATTGTTTTTTATCTACATGTATTAGTGTACACCAGAATTGGTCATTTGCACACATTGATAATTGTAAGTGCTGGGTTAGGGTTTTCTTGCTGGGTCACAGAGACAGACTTACATTTCTCAAATTCTCTTGTGACAGCAAGGACTTGCAGGAGAATTTGGAGAAGCCGGACATGAAGCTGGAGCCCAAACCAGAACCTTTACCTGACATCAAGGAGGACAAGCCTGAGCCTGCACCAGAGAAAGGTGCTTCTGAGGATGTGCAAAAGAGCACCTCCTCGGCTCCAGGGGATGTTGCCCCAGCTCAGAAGGACTTGAAGGTAAGGAATGTGGCTGAGCACTATCTATGTTCCTGTTTCTCTTTGCTGTGCTGAACTTCAGTCCCAGGCTGTGGGTAATAGTGCAATATCCTAGCATTGGGTGCTACAGACTCTTTGTGACACTGAGTCTCACATCTCCCAGACTGGCCACCAACTCTGTACAAAGCTGACCTTGAACTGATTCTCCTATGACTGTCTCCTGATTCTGGAAATTAGTTAATTTCCACTAAGCCTGGTTTATAAGGCATGGAAGAGTAAACCTAGAACCTTGTGCAAACTCCTTATCTACTGGCTATGACTTTCTTTGTCTATTGGTTTTGGGGTTTTTTTAAGAGATGGTTTTGCTGTGTAGGCCTTGGCTTTCTGAGAACATGGTCTGTAGATCAGGATGGGCTGCCTCTACCAACAGTGTGATAGGATTAAACCTGTACAATTGGCATTCTGTTAGTTTGCTTTTTAATCTCTTTTTCTCTATCATAATTACTTGGTTGACTTTGAGCTGGTCTGACTCTGTAACCTAGGTTAACCTTACTTAGTCTTGAGACTTAATTAGTATTGAGATTATAGGGGTATACTGGTTTGCGTGTCTCCTTCCAATACAGTTTTGTAATCTGTATTCAGTTTGTATATGGCAGATGCTTGGAGACCTTCCTGCCCATGACTGATCCAGAGGTGGATGGGGAAGCAAAAGTAAATGACTGTATCTTGCACTGATATGTCTTTTTCTTCCCTAGGCTGTTACTTGGGCAGAGGTGGTGAGTAAGAACCTTCCTCCCAAGGGGGCTGTACCAGTGAAGCAGACACTACCTCATTTGTTAAAAGTGCCACCTTCACAGGTAAGAGTCTGAATCCAGGACTTCAGGTAGACTTCACTGCTTTGGAACTCAGCTTCAACAGGTTAAGAGGAAGGAAGCCCTTTCTATAGGGAAGAGGAGAAGATAGGAGGTGGTGATATTTCTCTAGGGTGGCTTCACTGAGAACTCTGCAGGGTGGTGAACTGTGCATAGTTAGAACAGCACTTGGCCACAAATTAGGGTCTTTTTCAGTTGTGCTAAGTCTTCTTTATGCCATTGTACACACAGATCTGTGCATGCATGTGGAGTCTAGAGGCCACCTTCAGAAGTTGTTATTAAGTAAATATTAACATGGTTGTTTTTATTATCTTGATACTTGGTCTTTGTAGACCTGGAGCTCTCAGACTAGGTGAGGTTGGTTAAACAGTGAGCTTCAGAGAGCTACCTACCTTGTAGCCATAATTGCTATTTTCTAGCTAACTACACTTGTTTAAGCAAATAGATAATGGATAGGAGACATGGCTCAGCTGTTAGGAGCCTCCAGCTCTTGGAGAGGACTGGGATCAATTCCCAGCATCCACCGAGTGATTCACAGCTGTCTGTAAATCCATTTCTAGTGGATCCAATGCCTTCTTCTGGCCTCAAGAGGCCAAGCATTTACTTGATACATAGAGACTCTAACAAGAACACATGATTTACAACAATAATTTGTTTATTTTGAGTATGGGTGTTTTGCCTGATTGTTTGTGCATCATTTACCTGGCTTCTGTCCTTGGAGGCCAGAAGAGTTCAAAGTGACTTGCTGGGACAGCAGATAAGTCCTGGGTGTTGAACTTTTATTCTTAGGTAGACCTACCAGTGCTCTTACTCTGAGTTGTTATCTAATCTACTCATAATTTTTTATAGTAAAAAATATGTGTATGGTTGTGTGACTGAAATAATGGCTCTGTCTTTAAGAGCTCTTACTGCTCTTACAGAAGGACTGGCTTCAGTTTGCTGCATGTAGGTGGCTCATAATCTCTGTAATTCCAATGCCCACTTCTGGCCAAATCAAATACAAGTCATACAAAAGTGCGCAGATTTTCACACGAGAAAAAAACTCATACACTTAGCGTAAAGACGGTAAAAAGGGGGAGAAATTAAGAACAATGCTGGTTTAATAAATTAGAGAATAAAAGCCCCTGCCTCCAATTTTACAGACAGAGATGGACTGTGGGACCTATTTGTAGTTGTGAGGCATATCCATAGCATGTCTGCATTTATACAATATATGCAATTAGTATTTTTTAAAGAAAATTAACATCTAATAAGCTACTTTGACTCTCCACATAGGTAATCCATATATAACCTTTTTTAGCCTCATCTAGCACTGAAGCCTAAAACTCAGGTTCCAGGACAAAGGCCTCAAAAAGAACAGAGATTTCAAGAGCAAAGGACCAATATCCCTTCTCAGAACAGACCTCGGCCAAGTAAGAGTTTGTGACTTGTCTAGTTGGGGTTGTTTGGGGAGGAGAACTTCTTCTCTGGGCCTGTTTACTGCAGTGGAGTGTCTTCGAATAGGGAAGAAGGAGACCTATTTATGAAGGGTCTGAGAGTCTGTTTGTCTTTGAAGTCCATAAGGTTGGTGAACCAGGAGATGTGAAACATCAGAGGATGGTGAGGCACCCTGACAGTCACCAGCTATTCATCAGGAACCTGCCACATGAGGCTGACAAGTCAGAGCTGAAGGCTTTATTCCAAAGTAAGTGCTGGGTCTTATTGTAGTCCTGATTTCCTAGGCACCCTCACATAGTAGAGTTCAGGTGGAATTCAAGTCTTCCAGTAACAAGAAGCAGAGTCTAAATGATCTCTTTAGTCCAGTGCTTCAATTGTCATTCTCTCCATCAAACATGAGTGCTGACTCAGCATTTACTCCAAAACAAACCATGTCACTTCCCTTGAACACCAAGGACAAAACTTTATACTGGAGTCAGTGCCATGATTGTAGACATGCTACTATGTTATACTAAAGGCATTGACAGTGGCTTATAAGGAGCATGTGAGACATAATCCATTGTCTTCTACACTTGGTTCCTATCTCCAAGATTCAAAATCATAACCACATACCCTGAAACACTTATATCTTGTTTTAAGCATTCATCTCAGGGGCATTTGTTTACGCATTTTACTATGACATCTTTGAAATCAAAGGTGCATTTTACATTCATAGCACATCAGTGATGTAAACCATAATGCCTGGTGATCTGGTTATCTTCAAAGAAGTTATGAGCTCTTTGTACTTACAGATTATGGGAATGTGTTGGAGCTGCGAATACTCAGTGGTGGCGGCAATGCTCCCAACTTTGGGTTTGTTGTATTTGATGATTCTGAGCCTGTGCAGAAGGTCCTTAAAAACAGGGTAAGCAAATTTTCAGCTGTGTGAGAGTTTTGAGATATCTTTTCCTGTATGTGTGAATGTCAAGTGTCTGCAGTGACCTAAGAGATGAGAAATGTGGGCAAACCTCCCCTGGAACTAGTGTCATGAGAACTCCAAGGCCTCGGACCTGCAGGGCGATTGTTCATGCAGGTAAAGACACTTGAGGTTCTCTCCACCTTCCCTGCCTTTCTCTGTGCTGAGTGGTGTCTGAAGTTCTCACTTAATTGTTTTAATCATTTTCTTTGGTGTCTTTACTTGAGAGATTCCAATGTTTTTCCCAATATGTGAGAAGGTTTTCTCCTCAAAGCAGAGGAGGCATCTTTATACCCTTGTGTTTATCTGAAGTTTGCTTTAGTTGTTAGTGAGTTACTCATGTTTCTGGGCTGTTTAAATGGCTCTTTTCTACTTCATGCACATATGCATGTAGTAGGAATGTGGTGTTCAACTGAGAAGCAGGTTGTGAGAGTCACAGTCAGACCCTGTCTGAGTGTCTGCTTTCTTCGTTCCTAAACAGCCCATCATTTTGCGAGGTGCTTACCCCCTGAATGTGGAAGAAAAAAAGAGTCAGGCTGCCAGAGAAGGCAACTCAAAAACAATTGCCTTCAGGGACCAGGAGGACCCCATGGAGTGCAGAGTGGTGGAATGAGAGTCCCCTCTGAAGAAGGAATGGTGTACAAAGGCAGAGCAATTACATCTCCCAGAAGATGAAAAGAACTGCCAGAGTAATCACTTTGTAGGACCCAGAGGACCCAGAGGTCCTAATCTTGGGAATCATGGTGGGATGAGAGGCTCTCCGTATCTGACAGACTGCCAGCACTTGAGGAAAGGGCAAGGTCACTTTCTCGCCTAGTGGCTAACTTATGTCACAAAGATAGAAACTCCATATTGTGCTTTTTCGATGTTTTTTCCAGCATCTTTCCCGAAGAAGAAGAATGATGCTGCCAGGAGCAGATATGGCTCACTAATGTAAAAAGAAAAAGAACCTATGTTATTACAATAAATTAAATGGCATTTCTGCATATACCTGAAGTCTGAAGATGACCTGTTTATTATCTAAAATATCTTTGTTTGAACTTGAAAACATATCTAATATTACTATGAGTTTGATTGTAATGACTAAGTACTACTTGGGTTTTTTTATATACTAATTAATGTGTAAAAAGAACTTTACAGTATGAGAATTTTATATTCCATTTTTCCATGTGCTATAGAGGCATGAAACCTTGAACAGAGTAGAAAAACATGTACAGAATTAAAATAATCTCAATATTGTATCCATATACACAATTTCTATATAATATACAAAGTCCATTCCAAAGTGAAATATATAAAATTAGTTCCAATAATCTACCATGTTTTTCTATAATATGCATATTCTCTTTTTCTTGGAGTAGTTTCAATAATCTGATCTTTTCTGCTATCTAATTTGTATCAATTTTTTTCTTCCTTTTCATTTTTTCAAACATGATCCCTCAAATTAATCACCATTGTTCAGCATTTTTCAAAACCATAACCAAATATATTTGTAAGCAATCACTCTAAAATTGTATATAACCTTTAAAACTGTATATAACCTTTAAGAGACAATCACACCTAGTCCCCAACTTGGGAATGTGGGCACCATGTACTTAATATTACTCTCTGCTGTTTGGGGGTGATGGAACCTTTATGGTATCCAGAAAACAAAATTTTGTGTTAATTGGCACGTCCTGAGATATAACTGTATCAGTTGTTGTCCAGTGTCTGCATAGTGGGAAAGGGAAGGGCTTGTCTCAACTCCTGTCTAGAGTAGTGTGTAAGGCAGGATTATCTCAGCTAGATACCTCAAAATTGTTCTGAGCAGTTTGAAGTCTAAAGGCAATCTCTGCTTCACATTTGGTAGCCTTGTGGCTTTGTCATAGTCCATGAAAAATCATCTGTGTGTGTTTCATTTTCTTTTTGGAGACTTCAAACTCACAGTTTGGGATCATCCTGCTTTATTATAGACATCTGAAAAACTTCTCCAACCTAAAACTACGTACAAGAATTCAGATAAAACATTTTTTTAGAATAAATTAGTTCTCTATATGTACATGAATATTACAACAAATGTTTAAACAATATATATGTTAATCTTATAAATTCTACTTAAAATTTATACACTAAAGATAACCTTTTATTAGTCTAAATGAAACCAAGAGATCATGAGATTAGTAGTAATAGAATAGTCCTTTACTTTTGGTTATTCTTATGTCTCATATCAGGTGGCTCTTCTGATATGATATAGAGATTCTGCATTTTCCTTTACCAAGCCACACTCCAAACCCAAAGCCAGCTTTACTTTTTAATTGAATTGGAACTTCAAATATTTTTAGTAGTAGAAAGACATCAATCTTATGCAGGGAGATGATTCCCTGTAGAGTATATTGGTGCCAATAGATCTGATATTCTTTGATTGTAAATTTTTTACGATAACCTTCCCTTATGGTTTAGATGTCTACATGCCCAAGGTCTTTTGAATTTATAAAATCAGTATTTTTAGCATTCTATAAAGACAAACAAAACCCTGCCAAGCTGTTATTTGGAGCTTTTTTAATGATAATTTAAGGAATCATCACATTGGATTAGCCATCATTTCTTCTTATCAAGAAATTTCTCATGTTTGAACCAATTTTGATGGTATGCACACCTTTTCTTAACCTGTGGAAACAAAATCAAATCCTCTTCCTTAACAAAGCACATATTCTTCATTTCATTCTGAGATCAACACATCTTGGAAGTAGACATTTGACTCAGTAATTTTTAAAAGTAATATGCCTTTCTGCATCTGTTTTTCCTTTCTCATTGGACTGAGAAAATTCAAAGCAAGTACAACATTATTTAATCTATTTCTGGAGTTCTTGGTTGTTAGTTTTTTGCATGTGTTGCGTGAATGGAATCTCAACACCGGGAGTACCACAGGAGAGTTTATTACAGCATCGAGCAGAGATAGGAGCAGAAGGAAGCAGAGAGAGAAGAGTGGCGGGGACTCCTGTGAGCCCTTTCTTTAAAAAGGGTGGGTAGGCCCTTGAATTGCCACACCCAGGGGCATGATTGACACTGTTACATTCTAGGTGAATGCAAGCTTTGGAAATCCTTACTTTCCACCCTTTGATATATATATAAGAAACTGGGTTTATGGTCGGGAACGGGTCATCATGGTCTTGGCTATTTCTTGCTGACACAAGGATGAACAGGTCTTTAGCTTATCTTGCTGGCAGAATTGAAGGATTTGGATTGGAGCTCAGAAAAAAAATATGGGTTAGTGATAGAGCTTTGGGAGTGACTAGAGGAAAGGAGTTTGGAAGTAAATCTTGAGTTAGCTGGGTGTGTGAATGGTTCTTTTCTTTTGCTAAGGGATTCTATTGTCTGCAGTGATAGAGCTTTGGGAGTGACAGGCTAAGGGGAAAGGAGGGAAGAAAGAAACTTGGAAGTAAACCTTCAGTTAGCTGCGATGTGTGAATGGTTCCTTTCTTCTGCTAAGGGATTCTATTGTCTGCTGCCTGCATGTTAAAGTCTGCGAATCCTTGCTAGGTCTGGTAAAGAGAAAGGATTAAAGTGTCCTGTATTTTGCCTACCTGAACTCCTGCAGGGGGGTGGGGAATGGTCTTTGTTTTACCTGCAATGCATCCTCAGGGAGTGGCTGCTTTAACTGCAGAATTGAAGGACCCTTTGTTTACCTGGGTTTCCAAGCAGACTGCCTGGGGCCCTTTGTTTACCATCTTGGCTTCTGCTCTGGCCAGCTACAAAGGAAGCTTGGAGCTGATTTTTTAAGATTTTGGGTCTCTTGTCTGGCTATTTTGAGGAGGGGGATAAAAGGTTTAAGATTAGACAAATGAATCTAATGTGGGAAGCCTTTAAGTTTAGTGGCTGTAGGAGTTGTCAGAATTACTCTATGTGGTCTCATCTACTTTGGAGTGAGGGGAGAAGGCAGGTGATGGAGGAGGGGAGGAAGCAGATTGTCAGGAAGGTAGAACTTATAGGCTGATTGGACAGTAAAAGTAGCAGAGGAACAACAGTTGGAGCAGCTGACAATGCTGGGTTTAGGCAAATGTGATAACTAAATGAAATGAAAGCTCTCACTTTTGCTAAGAAATCTCTTCCCATTAAAGCTGTTGGACAACTTGGCATAACTAAAAATGACTGAGTAATAGGAATTGTTTTAAAAATGCAATTAAGCTGCGGTATCTGATAAGGTCGCATGGATTTGGCTCCTACCCCGACAATTGTAAGGCCTGAAAGAAAGGGTGCACCTCAATACTCCTGCACAACTGAGAACGCAGCTCCAGTGTCCACCAGGAAAAAATTGGTCTGGCCAGAAACTTCAATATCCACCTGAGGCTCTCTCTGCCTGATAACGTTTGCCAGATCGAGAGGGCGTGGGCACCATCATTCATCCTTGGCCAGTCCCAGTACATTATGCACCTCATACAAGCTTACCGTGTCCCCACACTTTGATGTAGGGCAGCAGCTGCCTGGCCAGTAGTGTCTATAACACTTAGGACATGGCCTGGATGGCCTCCGTGGATCTGGACATGAGCGACAATAATAGCCTACGTGGCCACAGCGGAAACAAGCACCGGAGTGCTTTTCTGAGTGCTTTTGTCTGCTCACTCTGGGAGTCAGTGGTGGAGGGGCTGGCCTGATCACCTCCGCCAGCAGGAGGTATTTCTCCTGCTGAATTCTCTCATCTCTCCAGTGGTACACCTTGAATGCAAGTGCCAAAATGTTGGCTTGTGGAGTTAATGGGCCCCTCTCAAGAGATATAAGCTTGGCCTTTATGTCTGGGTAGCTTTGATTAAAAAAATGGGTCATAAGAAGCTGTCTTCCCTCAGTGCTCTCTGGATCTAAATTTGTGAACTGAAAGAGTGCATTTGTAAGGCGCTCTAGAAACTGGGACGGATTTTCCAGTTTATCTTGAATCACCTTCTGCAGTTTCTCAGAATTGACTGGCTTCAGGGCAGCCCTAAGCAAACCAGCCAGCAAGCAGGTCACAAAATTGTCCCTGGCTACAATTCCCCTTTGTATATTATAATTCCAATGTGGATCTACATCTGGAACCGCCTCAGCTGAAATCCTTACATTGGTTACCCCTTTTAAGAGTTTGATTTGATATTTCTATGTCTGCTTGCCCAGTACAATTGAATAGTATACTTGTAATATGATTTGTATTATCATAAACAAAATACTGTTTCATTTTACTAGAGACATGCTGGAGCATTGTCTGACCTAATTTGTACAGGTATTCCCATGATAACTATAACTTGTAGGAAATATGTGATTACAGAATCAGCCTTTTCCAAACTGAACGCGATTGCCATTGAAATCTTGAAAATCCATCTATTGTATATTGAGCATAACTTACCCTGCCAAACTTTGTAAAATGAAATATATCCATCTGCCAAATTTCATTTCTATGTATGCCTTTAGGATTACTTTCTTATTATAAATATAGGAACAGATGAGACCAAATTCAAGCCCAGCCTGGCATACATAATGAAGTCAGTCTCTAACTTTCTGTACCTGGAATAAACCTAAAAATGTCTTTCACAGTTGGATACTAAGTCAAATACAAGCTCTTTCTAGCCAGGTGTAGTAAATTAATGAGGTAATTGACATCAGAGAGCTCAAAGTTGGAACTGGAAAGATGGATCAGAGTTTAAGAGCACTGGCTGTTCTTCAAGAGGTCCTGAGTTCAATTCCTAGTATCCACATGGTGGTTGAAAATCATCTATAATGGAATCTGGCACCCTCTTCTGGCTTTCGGGAATACATGCAGACAACACTGTATACATAATAAATAAATCTATAAAAAAGTTGAAGATGATGAGATATAATGAAGTCATGGCATTGCCTTTCATGTGTTCAGGAGATCAAGGGTTATCTTGATTTGAGAAATATACAATATTTTCTGGGTACAGAGAATGGTGTTGGGTTTGGTGATGGAAGAAATGTTCTCTTCTGCCTCAGATAAGTAGTATATATAGCTCTCCATGACCCTTGTACTGTGGTACTTAAAAGTGTGGATTGGGGTGGGCGATGCTGTAGCAGAATGTCTGAAATGTTTATGACTAGGTAGGAAACTACTGACGCCCTACTTCACAGCAGTGGGATAGTGGTGGGGTATGCTTTGAAAGGGCATGGGCCTGAGAGCACTTGGCAGCACAGTTTACACTGCTGAGAATCTAAGTGTCAGTATTGATATCATATGAAACCTGAACCTCAGAGATTTCAGGTTCCCATGATCACACAGAAAGCACAAGGGTTTTCTGTACATGACTGACCCTTATAGACTTCTCAGATCTAACTGAAATTTGATCTTTAGAAATGACCCTGAAGATTGTTCTTTGTTATTAAGATGGGTCTTAACCTGGACCTGGGATAGATATTTTAGGCAGATTAGTCTTTATATATGCATGTTTGTGTGTTTGCTATGCATTTCCTGGTAACAGAGGAGACCAGAAGATGTTGATGACCCCCTGCAGTTGGAGTTACAGGTGAGTGAGCCCTCTTATAAAAGTGCTGGGCACTGAAGCCATGTCCTGGAAAAGCAGTACAATGCTCTTACCACTGTACATCTCTCTATTCCTGATTCTATATTAGAAGTACACAAATCATAACTAAAACTTTATTTCCTTTTGTGGGGAGGTGGTATTCCAGTGTTCTCCAGTCTCACCTCTGATGGGGAGCAGAGAGAGTCGGACAGTTAAAATAGGGCCTGTGCACATACTTGTAATCCTAGTGTTCAGGAGGCTAAGGTGAGAGGATTATGAGTTCAAATCCAACCTCACGTCCAGAGCATGAACTTGCCTGAAAAACATACAGCACAAAACATGTGAAGCCACTTAATTATGGTAGAATGTTCTGTATGCTGTAAATAAAGCATTGAAGATATGTTAAAGGGAGAAACTTGATAAACATAGCTTCAAATTAAACAATGTTGTAGTTAGTTTGTTCTTATGTAGGCATATTAAATAATGAAAATAACTGTTCTCGGTGTCTCTTTTCTCTAAAATACATGGAACATAAAAAATAAAATCTAAGGCACTTCAAGCCAGGGTAGGCTCAGCTCCAGATAAAGAAAGCACACTAGGTCACAGCTAATTCTCCACGGATGCACTATAATCACTACAAATTTTTGCTAAGCAACCCTTTTACAGTCAAAACAGAAGGGTTTTGTTGGTTTTGGTGGGGTTTTTTTGTGTGTATGTGTGTGTGTGTGTGTGTTTTAAATCACTTTATTGGCCCATCATCTTTCAGGGAAATATGCTTTTGCTTAAAGTCCACTAATGAGTAAGTACATCCCCTGCTTATCCTTCTGGGTTTGTGAGAACTCGCTCAGGAGGATATTCTCCAAATCCATCCATTTGCTTGTGAATTTTTTAGTATATCAGTTTTTCTTACTTCTGAGTAGTACTCCATTGTGTAGATGTACCATAGTTTGTTAATCTACTTCTCAGTTGAGGGGAATCTAGGTTATTTCCAGATTCTTGTTATCAGAAATAATACTGCTATGAACATAGTTGAGTTAATGTTTTGGGGGTGTGAATGTGTGCCTTTGGGGTATATGTCCAATAGTAGTATTGCTAGATGCTTGGGGAGAGTGATTCACAGTTTTTTGAGAAACCGCCATACTGCATTCCACAGTGGCTGAATAAGTTTACACTCCCACCAACAATGGAGGAGTGTTCCCCTTGCTCCACATCCTCTCCATTGTAAGCTATCATCTGAGATTTTGGTCTTAGCCATTCTGACAGGTATAAGGTAGTATCTCAAAGTTGTTTTGATTTGCATTTTTATGATGGCTAAAGATGTTGAGCATTTTTTCAAGTGCCTTTCAGCCAATTGTAATTCTTCTGTTGAGTATTCCCTTTTTTAGTTCTGAACACCATTTTTTAATTTGGTTATTTAGGGTTTGGAGCTCCAGTTTCTTGAGATCTCTATATATTTTAGAGATCAGTCCTCTTTCACTTGTAGGGTAGGTAAAAATCTTTTTACATTTTATAGGCTAACATTTTGTCTTATTGACAGAGTCCTTGGCCTTACAGAATCTTCTCAGTTTCAGGATGCCCCACTTACTGGTTGTTCTTAGTGTCTGTGCTACTGGTGTTATATTTTGGAAGTGGTCACCTGTGCCCATGTGTTGAAGGGTATTTCCCATTTATTTTCTATCAAGATCAGTGTAGCTGGGTTTATATTTAGGTCTTTGATCCACTTGGATTTGAGTTTTGATTAGTGTGATAGCTTTGGGTCTATATGCATTTTTCTACACACAACCATCCAGTTATGCCAACACCATTTGTTGAAGATACTATTTTTTTCATTGAATATCATTGGCCTATTTGACAAAAATTAGGTGTTCATAGGTGTGTAGGTTAATGTCAGGGATTTCAATTCAATTCCATTGATCCACAAATCTATTTTTATGCATTACCAGGATGTTTTTATTACTGTAGCTCTATAGTATAACTTGAAGTCAGGGATGGTGATGCCTCCTGAGGTTCTTTTGTTGAGCAAAATTGTTTTTACAATCCTGGCTTTCCTGTTATTCCAAATGAAATTGAGTATTGTTCTTTCAAGGTCTGTAAAATATTGTATTGGAATTTTTATGGGAATTGCATTGAATCTGTAGATTGCTTTTGGTAGAATTGCCATTTTTACTATGTTGATCCTACCTATCCAAGAGCATAAGAGATCTTTCTATTTTCTGATATCCTCTTCAATTTCTTTCCTCAGTGATTTTAAGTTTTTGTCAAACAGATCTGACACTTCTTTGGTTATAGTTACACTGAGGTATTCAATGCTATTTGCAGCTATTATAAAAGGTGATGTTTCCCTTATTTCTTTTTCAGCCCTTTTACTTTTAGTATATAGGAGGGCTACTAACTTCTTTGAGTTAATCTTGTATCCTGCTATATTGCTGAAGGTGTTTAACAGCTGTAGATGTTCCCTGGTATATATTTTTGGGTCACAAATGTCATATCATCTGCAAATAGAGATAGTTTGACTACTTCTTTTCCAATTTGGATCCCCTTAATCTCCTTTTGTTCTCTTATTGCTTTAACTAAAACTTCGAGAACTATATTGAATAGATAAGGAGAGAGGACAGACTTATCTAGTTTCTAATTTTACTGGAATTGCTTTGAGTTTTTTTCCATTTAGTTTTATGTTGGCTGTCAGGTTCTTGTAAATCACCTTTATTATATTTAGGTATTTTCTCTGTATTTCTGATCTCTCCAGGACTTATCATTAAAGGACTGTTGGATTTTCTCAAAGGCTTTTTCAGGATCTAAGGAGATGATCATGTGAGGTTTTTTTCCTTCAATTTGTTTATATGATAGATGACATTTACAGTTTTTTTATATGTTGAATCATCCCTGCATTTCTGGGATGAAGCCTACTTGATCATGGTGAATGACTTTTTTTATATGTTGTTGTATTTGGTTTCCCAGAATTTTGATGAGAATATTTGTATCAATATTCCTAAGGGAAATTAGTCTGTAGTTCTCCTTCTTTGTTGTGTCTTTGAGTGGCTTGGGTATTAGGGTAATTGTGGCCTCATAAAAGGAATTTGGCAATATTCCTTCAGTTTTTACTGTGTGAAATAGTTTGAGGAGTAATGATAGTAATTGTTCTTTGAGTATCTGGTAGAATTCGGCACTAAAACCATCTGGACTAGAGCTTTTATTTGGGGGGCGGCTTTTAATGACAGCTTCAATTTCCTTTGGTGTTATAGAACTGTTTAGGTCTTTAATCTGATCTTGGTTTAATTTTGGTAAATGGTACCTGTCCAGAAAGCTGTCCATTTCTTCTAGGTTTTCCATTTTTGAAGAGTATTGATTTTTCAAAGTATGACCTGATAATTCTCTGGATTTTCTAAGGGTCTCTTGCTATGTCTTCCTTTTTATTTCTGATTTTGTGGATTTGGATACTCTCTCCCTGCTTTTTGGTTAGTGTGGATAAGGGTTTATCTATCTTGCTGACTTTCTCAAAGAACCAACTACTTGATTCATTGAACCTTTGTATTGTTCTTTTTGTTTCAGTTGTAGTGATTTCAGCTCTAAGTTTGATTATTTCTTGCCATCTACTTCTAGGTGAGTTTGTTTCTAATTGTTCTAAGGCTTTCAGCTGTGCTGTTAGTTCTCTAGTGTGGGATTTCTCTAGGTTTTTCATATAGACATCTGTGAATTTTCCTGTTAAGATGCTTTCATTGTGTCCCATAAGTTTGGATATGTTGTGTATTTCTTTTGTTTTAAATTCTAGGAACTCTTTGATTTCTTTCTTAATTTCTTCCTTGACCCAGAGGTGGTTCATTTGAATGATATTTAGTTACCATGAGTTGGTAGGCTTTTTGTGATTTTTGATGTTGTTGAACATTATCTTTAGACCATGGTGATCTGATATGATACAAGGAGTTATTCCCATTTTTTCATTTGTTGATATTTGTTTTCTGACCTAGTATGTGGTCAGTTTTGGAGAAAGTTCCATGGGGTGCTGAGAAATATGTATACTTCTTTTTGTCTGGGTAGAAGTTTTGATATATATTTATTAAGTCCATTTGGGTCATAACTTCTGGTAGATCCCTTATTTCTCTGTTGAATATCCAAGGGTGAAAGTGAGGTATTGAAGTCTCCCACTATTAGTGTGTTAGGTTTGTTATGAGGTTTAAGCTTTAGTGGTATTTCTTTTACATATGTAGTGTCCTTGTGTTAGGGGCATAGATATTCAGGATTGAAATTTTGTCTTGGTGGATTTTTCTGAGATGAATAGGTAGTGTCTATCCTGGCCTTTTTCATTGATTTTAGTTTAAAGTCTATTTTGTTAGATATTAGAATGGCTACACCAGCTTCAGTTTCTACTGTAGGAAATAGTGTGAGGAGTAATAGAGGTAATTCTTCTTGGAGTGTCTGGTAGAATTCTGCACTGAAACCATCTGGACCTGGGCTTTTATTTTGGGGAGGCTTTTAATGACAACTTCAATTTCTTTATGGGTTATAGGCCTGTCTAGGTAATTAATCTGTTCTTCATTTAATTTTGGTAAATGGTACCTGTCCAGAAAACCCATTTCTTCTAGGTTTTCCATTTTTGTGGAATATAGATTTCAAAGTATGATCTGATAATTCTCTGGATTTCCTGGGGGTCTGTTGTTATGTCCCCCTTTTCATTTCTGATTTTGTTGATTTGGACACTCTCTGCTTTTTGGTTAGTTTGGATAAGGGTTTATCTATCTTGGTGACTTTCTCAAAGAACCAACTCTTTGATTCATTGATTCTTTTTGTATTGTTCTTTTTGTTTCAATTGTATTGATTTCAGCTCTAAGTTTGATTATTTCCTGCTGTCTACTCCTTCTAGGTGAGGTTGCTTCTAATTGTTCTAGGGCTTTCAGCTGTGTTGATAGATTTTTTTATGGGATTTCTCTAATCTTTTCATGTAGGCATCTAGTGCTGTGAATTTTCCTCATAAGGCTGTTTTTCATTGTATCCCATAAATTTGGGAATGTTGTGGATTCATTTTTGTTAATTTCTATGAAGGCTTTGGTTTCTTTCTTAATTTCCTTTTTGACCCAAAGGTGGTTCAGTTGAGTGATGTTTAGTTTCCATGAGTTGGTAGGCTTTCTGTGATTACTGATAATGTTGAACTTTAACTTTAGATCATGTTCATCTGATACGGTACAAGGAATTACACTCATTTTTTTGGTACCTGTTGATATTTGCTTTATGACCTAGTATGTGGTCAGTTTTAGAGAAAGTTCCATGTTGTGCTGAGAACTATGTATCTTTCTTTTTGTTTGGGTAGAGGGTTCAGTATATATCTACTAAGTCTATTTGAGTAATAACTCCTGCTAGATCCCTTATTTTTTGGTTGCATTTCTGTCTGATTGACCTATCCAAGGGTGAAAGTGGTGTATTGAAATCTCCCACTAATAGTCAGGTTTGATATGAGGTTTAAGCCAGTAGTGTTTCTTTTACATATGTAGATGCCCTTGTGTTAGGGGCATAGATATTCAGGACTAAAATTTTGTCTTGGCGGATTTTTCCTGAGATGAATAGGTAGTGACCTTCCTGGTCTCTTTGTATTGATTTTAGTTTAAAGTCTATTTTGTTAGATATTAGAATGGCTACACCAGCTTCTTTCTTTGGGTCATTTGATTGAAAAGTCTTTTCCCAACCTTTTACTCTAAGCCTGTGTCTGTCTTTAAAGTTGAGGTGTGTTTCTTGTATGCAGCAGAAGGATGGGTTCTGTTTTGTTATACATCATGCTATGGTGTGTCTTTTCATAGGTGAATTGAGTCCCTTGATATTAAAGGATATTAATGACCAATGATTAATATTTCCTATCATTTTGGGTAGTAGCTTGTGTTTCCTTGCTTTTGGGGGCGGTTCTTCTGTGTTCTTGTTAATTACCTGTGGTTACATGGGTGTTTCTGGTTTCCTTAGGTTGGAGATTTCTCTCTAGCACTTTTTGTAGAGCTGGATTTGTGGTTAGCTATTGTTTAAATCTGGATATGTCATGAAATATCTTGTTTACTCCATCTATGTTGATTGGTAGTTTTGCTGGGTACAGTAGTCTAGGTTGGCATCCATGCACTTTAGTGTCTGTATAATGTCTGACTAGGACCTTCTTGCTTTCATTGTTTCCATTGAATAGTTGGGTGTTATTCTGATGGGTCTGTCTTTATAGGTGATTTGACCTTTTTCCTTTGCAGCTCTTAGTATTTTTTCTTTGTTCTGTAGATTTATTGTCTTGATTATTATATAGTGAACAGACTTTTTGTGAGTCTAGTCTATTTGGTGTTCTGTATGCTTCCTGTATCATTATAGGCATTTCCTTCTTTAAGTTGTGGAAGTTTTCTTCTGTGATTTTGTTGAATATATTTTTTGTGCCTTTGAGTGGATACTTTTCTCTTCCTTTAATTCCAATTATTCTCAGGTTTGGCCTTTTCATGGTGTCCCAAATTTCCTGAACATTTTGTGTTATGACATTTTTGGTTTTAGTGTGTTCTTTAACTGATATATCTATTACCACTATTGAGTTTTCCACCCCAGAGATTCTCTCTTCCATCTCTTACATTTTGTTGGTTATGCTTGAATCTGTGGTTCTGAGTTTTTTTAAGATTTTCTATTTCTACCTTTGTCTCATTTGTGCCTTCTTTATTGCTTCTATTTCAATTTTTAATTCTTGGTAATTTTTTTTCACCTGTTTGTTTTCTTTTTCTTTCTTTTTTTATTTTCTTTTAGGGCTTTGTTTATCTCTTCTAGTTTTGTTTGTATTTTCTTCTATTTTTTTAAGGGAGTGTTAAAATATCCTTTTTTAATGCTTCTATTAGTTTCATAACACTGTTTTTAAGGTTGTTTCCTTCTCTTCCCTCTTCATTGTTATGTTTAGGTCTTGAAGCTATAGAACCACTTGCTTCTTTTGGTGGTGTCTTGTTGACCTTTGTGTTGTATGTATTCTTGCACTGCTGTCTGCCCATTGTTTGCTCAGTTCACTCTTGGTTAGTTCTTGGTTGGCTCTTAGTGGGTTGTTTGTCTGAGGAGTCTTAATCAACTATGTGTTCTGAGGGTTAGCTACTCTCATTGAGATTGCAGTGTTATGATACCAGTTGTCACCTCTTGACCTCTCAACTCTCAGTTGTGTGCCCAGAGACTCTACTCTTTCCCCTGCTGCTTTTATACCAGCCGTGTTCTGGGCATACTGTGCTTTGAAAGAAGCTGAATACCTGTCTCAGGGCCTGGGTTCACGATGTCACCATCTGACCTCTGACCTCTGAGCTGTGTGCCCAGGGACTCGGCTAGTCTCCTGCTACTACTATGCCAGCTGGAGTGGACTATGTTCTGCCTGTCTCAGGGAGTGGACATCAGTGCCCCTTCTCTCACCTCTCAGCCATGCACCTAGAACCAGGGGATTTGGCTGTTCCTCCATTGCTATTATGCCAGCCATTTTCTGGGTGGATTGTGCTTCATGCCGAAACTGAATGGCCATCTCAGGGCCTGGGTTCAGGTGGCAGAAGTCACCGTCTAACATCTGGAAAGGGTACTTTCTTGCAAAGAAGCTTTTTCCATAAAGAAACTAAACTCCATATGATGTTTCTTCAATGCCCATAATTTTTTCTGAAGTAGACTGTTGGTGCCAGGAGCAGAAATGGCTCAATATAAAAATAAAAAACCTGTTATTAAAATATGTTAAATGCCATTATCTATAGATCTCTGAAGTGTTTGAACATGACCTATCTAAAATGTACCTTTGTTTGAAGTTGAAACATATAACGCTAACATGTCTTTCTTTATATCCTAATTATTTGGTAATATAAACTTTCAAAAACTAGCAATTTATATTTTGTTTTTAGATAAACTGTATAGACAAAGTACCTTGAACAGGAGTAGAAATACATGTACAGTAGCAAATTTTCAATTTTGTATCAATATACACAATTTGTACACAATATAAAAATTCATTCCAAATATTTAAAACTAGTATTTGATTTTAAAAGTAGATTTGTTGTAATAGGTTTCTACCCATGCTTTCTGATCTAGCCCAGATGTTTGGACCCATTCTCAGCCCCATTGCCACTTAAACCCAAATAATCACACAGACACTTGTATTATTTTTACACTGATTGACTTAGGGCACAGACATATAACTTGCTAACTCTTCACCCTTAAACTAACCCATTATTATCCTGTTTGGCCATGAGTCTCAGTACCTTTTCTTACAGCAGTATTTTAGGTTCTTTTCTCTGTATCTCCTACTATCTCTTCATCATGTCTCTGTTGCATCCCTGTGTTCATTTCTGAGATGTTTCCAGACTTTTCTTAGCCTAGTAGCTCTGCCCACACTTCCTGTCTGCCTTCTGGCCAATCAGCTTTTTATTAAACCAGTAGGAGGGACAAATATTTACAAGGTACTGTAATCCCACTACATAGATTTAATAATGTACCTTCATATCCTATCATATCTATATGCCCTTTTTCTCAGAGAATATTCAATAATCTACCCCTTTATTCTATCATATCTGCATCCCCTTTTTTTCTTTTTCTTCATTTTTCAACCAAGAACCTTGATACTAACCTCCCTTGTTTAGGTTTTTTTCCTAACCAGAACCAATAATAATTTGTAACCAATCATTCTAAATATTGACAATTATCTATAACCTATTCAGAGACCAAAAACCACCTACTTACCCACTTGGGAAGGTGGACATCATGTTCTTAATATTACTTTCTGCTGAGATGGCACCTTTAGGGTATCCTGAAGAGAAAATTTTTTGTTAAGTGTTATGAGATAGGTAGCTTATGTTAGTTGTTCTCTAGTCTCTGCATAATTGGAAAGTTCACTGTTTGTCTCAAGTTCTGGCTAGAGTAGTGGTGAAGCTGGTTCATCTCAACTAGCTACCTCAAAATTGTTCTGAGCAGTTTTTAGTCTAAAGGCAATCTCTTCTTCATGTTTGTTAGCCTTGTGGTGTTGTCATGATCCATGTAAAATAATTATAGGGCCTCATCTTCTTTTTGGACACTTGAAAATCACAGTTAGGTATCCTCATGCTTCACTGCAGAAAACAGATAAGATACTCAAACCCAAAACAATTTACAGGAATCCAGATAAAATAGTTTGTAGAATTAATTAGTACTCTGTATAAACATTAAAATTACAACAAAAATTTAAATAATTATTTAAATGTCATCTTGAGACAAATCTTTTGCTGTACATGTTATTACAAAAGTCCAATCCAGGAGATGTGTACCTAATGATATGGCCAGTTCTATACTTTTATGTGAACAAACAACATTTTGTGCTTCAATTATTATTTCAGTCTCAGTCATTTTCTTCCTTTACAGAAGCTAATATTCCACATTATGTCCACATCAATATAGCTATGGAGTCATTTATGGCACAAACTTTATAATGCTAGCTGATAAAGTTTGCAATTGGACCAACAGAAGATGTCACTAATAAGTCTAATATGAAAGAAAGTAAACAACCACAGCAATAGGATGATAAAGCTTTTTCTTTATCAAGTTGTTACTGTATAAGAGCTTTCCCCTTCTACCGTGCCTGAAGCTGTATATTTTTTCTTGTTGTCTTAGCAACCTTGAGCTATACATGTCTTTAATATAGCATCTCTCTTTCAGATGTTATGGTTATGAGGAATTTCAATGACCTCTGTTTTTTCTGTCCACTCCCCCACCAAGAAACCTGATTTCTTCTCCCAAACACTCACCTATGAAAGAACTATAAGCATGAAATGAAGGGAATTCTCGGGTCTTTTCAACTTTGTATTGTTTCTAACCATCTAAAACTTACTCTAATGTCATAAATTTCTCATAGCTAACAAGAATAAAACTTCCATGTGAGCTATAGACCATATCTTAGGCTTTCCTTGATGAATCAGTCTTAGATATGTAATTACCTAGTTTTAAATATAAG
Source organism: Sigmodon hispidus (assembly GCA_004025045.1). Classification (NCBI taxonomy): domain Eukaryota; kingdom Metazoa; phylum Chordata; class Mammalia; order Rodentia; family Cricetidae; genus Sigmodon; species Sigmodon hispidus. The sequence continues at coordinate 27,037 of PVIH01011740.1, read as the reverse complement.
TTAGATCTCACAAAATATCCACCCACCTATTCACTCCTTTCCTACTCTTCTTGTATTTGAGATATGGTCTTTAATCAACCTTTGTTCTCCTGATCACATCTTGAATACTAGTATTGCTGCATGTCAAATTCACCAAAATAATGTAAGACATCTTTGGTGTATAACATAATGACAGATGAAATAAAAACAACTGACACACATAATAACTGAAAGGAAAGCTATGTGAAAAAATAGTGTGCCAAAACATAGTTGTCCCCCAGAATGAAGGAACTGAAGAAATATAACTAGTTCTCTCTTTAGCTTGCCTTGGGATGTTCCTCCCTGACTCCAGTAGTCTCCAAGTACATAGGAAAGGGCCATTTTTTTGGTCAAGTCTCACTAAAACATACATTTTTATTTGCTGAATTCATTCAGAAGGTAAGTATGCTGTAAAACAAATGTTAATGTTAATTACAAGAGATAAGACATATCCCTTCAAATGCAGAATTATGTAGAGAATATCAGTCTTTACTGTATTCAGCCCCTAAATTTATACATGAACAAGTAGCTCTGTGCACTGTGAGAGAGGATGATGATGTGCAGCATGTCTTCTAAGAAAGTTCAATAAATGAAGTAAGTACATTTCACACCTCTTTTCAAAGACTCCTATGGCTTCTCAGGGTCCACTAAAGTATAGATGGCCCACTTGGCAAGTCTCATACTCTGCCTCCCCTCCAAGTGTTTCATAAGAATTTCATCTGAATACTTAGTATTTAATCTACTGGAAGAAAAATAGGAGACAGTGGTAATATATTTAACCTGCTTTCCAGACTTGGGACCTTTTGGAAATCTCCAAGAATATAGAGGATTTGGATGGAAGCCTCTGCTATCCATTCAAATTTGTTTTGCTTCTTCAGCAACCCTATGCCTTTAGACATAGTGCTTTAGTCTTTGGAATATCTCAAATTTCTGTTCTATTCACCCTTCAAGAATTGCACCAAATACTACCTCCTGCAATAAAAATATTCAATATCATTTGGAAAAAATAACCTTCTGAAGAAAATAGAGCCTTAAAAGAGAATATAAAAAACTTCCTTAAAAGCAGAAAAAAAATAAAAACAAAAATTTGGAAGAGATTAACAAATTTCTGAAAGAAAATGAAGAAAACAAACAGGTGAAGGAAACATTTCAGGAATTAAAAATTGAAATAGAAGCAGTAAAGAAGGCACAAACTGAGGGAATGCTGAAAATAGAAAACCTGAAGAAATGACCCAGAAATACAGATGCAAGCATAACCAACAGAATGCAAGATATAAAAAAGAGAATCTCTGGGATGGAATATTCAGTGGTGGAAATAGATACTTCAATGAAAAAAAAACCCACTAAAATCAAAAAGGTCATAACAAAAAAGACCCAGGAAATTTGGGATACCAGGAAGAGACCAAATATCTTTTTTGTCTCCAGTACAATAAAACAAGTTTTTGCCATATTATAATCTAAAGCATATTACAGGTATGCCAGGCAACCTACAGGGCAAGTGGTTGTAAAATGATTCGAATTTATGAAAAGACCAAATTTAAGAATAATGGAAATTGACAAAAGAGAAGAATAACAGCTCAAAGACACAGAAAATATATTCAATAAAATCATAGACAAAAACTTTCCCAATCTAAAGAAGAAAATTCCTATAAAGATACAAGAAGCTTAAAAAAACACTAAATAGACTTCAATACCCCACTTTCACCCTTGGATAGGTCAACCAGACAGAAATATAAGAGAGAAATAAAGAATCTAACATGTGTGATGACCCAAATTGACTTAATAGATATATACAGAACCTTCCACTTAAACACAAAGGAATATACATATTGCTCTGCACCTCAGTAATAGAACTTCAAGAGAAATCACCATTCCTGACTTCAAGCTATACTATAGAGCTACATTAGCAAAAACAATCTAACATTGGCATATAAACAGACTTGTGGATCAATGGAATCAAATTAAAGACCCCAAACTTAAACCACACACCTATGAACACCTGATTTTTGTCAAAGAAGCCAAAAATATTCAATGGAAAAATGATAGTATCTTCAACAAATAGTGTTAACATAACTTGATGGTAGTATGCAGAAGAATGCAAATAGATCCATATGTATCACCCTGCACAAAACTTAAATCCAAGTGAATCAAAGACCTCAACATAAACTACACTAAATTTGATAGGAAAAAATGGGAAATGCCCTTCAACATATTGGCACAGGAGACCATATCCTAAATATCACACCAGTAGCACAGACACTAAGAACAACAATTAATAAATGGGACCTCCTGAAACTGAGAAGCTTTTGTAAGGCAAAGGGCACAGTCAATAAGAAAAAACAACAGCCTACAGAATGGGAAAAGATCTTCACAAACCATATAACTGACAGAAAACTGATCTCTAAAATATATAGAGAACTCAAAAAACTAGGTCCCCCAAACCCAAATAATCTAATTAAAAAATGGAGTACAGAGCTAAACAGGGAATTCTCAACAGAAGAATTACAAATGGCTAAAAGACACTTAAAATTGCTCATCTTTATCCATCAGAGAAATGCAAATCAAAACAAATTTGAGATATCATCTTATACTTTCAGAATGACTAAGAGCAAAAACAGAAATAATAGTTTTTGTTAGAGAGGATGTGAAGTAAGGGAAATGTTCCTCTGATGTGGGATATCTTTCTGTATGCTGTGAATATCATTTGTTAATAAAAGAACTATTTTGACCTATGGAAGGCATCTTGTAATTAGGCAAAGAAATCAGAGCATGGATAGGAGAAGGGCAGAGTCAGGAGAGACACCATCCAGCTGACAAGAATCAACATGTAAGGTAACACAGGTAAGCCACAGGCCACATGGCAAAACAGATTAATAAAAATGAGTTGGATTAAGATGCAAGAGCTAGCTAGCAATATGCCAGAGCCACAGACCAAGCATCATGAAATTATTATGTGTCTGAGTAATTTGTTGGGTGAGCTAAAGAGCAGGTCCAGACAGTAAGGGTAGGTTTTCTGGAGCTGAAGTTCTGTGGGTCTGGTTTATAAGCCAGATGGGGCAGAATCCTCATTCTACAATCCTCCATTGTTGATTGAGAGTGTAAACTTGCACGGCCATTTTGTAAGGCAATATGGTGATTCTTCAGAAAAGTTGGAATCAATCTATCCAGCGATCCAGCAATACCACTCCTGGGTTTTTACCCAAAGGATTTACATTCTTACCCCAAAATCATTAACTCAACTATGTTTATAGTAGCATTATTTATAATAAGAACGACCTAGAAACCATCTAGATGTCCCTCAATTGAGAATGGATTAACAAATTGTGGTATATTTACACAATGGAGTACTTAAAAATTACATTCTAAAATTTGCAGACAAATGAATGAATTTGGAGACTATCCTCCTGAGAGAGTAATCACAAGCCAAAAGAGAAAGATAGACATGGGATGTACTCACTCATAAATGGATTTTAGACAGAAAGCAAAGAATACTCAAGCTGTAAACCCCTAAATAGACTGGGATCAAAAGAAAATTACAGAAGACAACCAGGGACACCCCCCAGGAAGAAAAAATAAGAAAATACCTCCTTAGCAAATTGGGTAGCTATAAGGAGAGGTGGAAACAAATCATGAGAGGAGATAAGTGAGAGGAGCAACAGAGGGGGAGAAAATGGAGAAGTAGATCTTGATAGAGGAAGCCATCTATGTGGGGCTGGAAAGAGACCATGTGCTAGGAAAACCTCCAAGAATTCACAGAATGTCCCTGACTAGGACTCCAACCAATAGTAGAGGGGATGCCTAAACAGGACTTCTCCTATAATCAAATGAATGTCCACTCTAAGTGTCATTAGAAGGTGCAAGGTGATGAGGTGTCATGGAATCATGGCACAGCTTTCATGTTCTCAGGAGATCAAAGGTATTCTTGATCTGAGAAATATACAATCATTTTTGGGTACAGAGAATAATGTTGGGATTGGAGATGAAAGAATTGTTTTCTTCTGCCTCAGAAAAAGTGAGGAATGGAGATCTCCATGATTTCTGCACTGTGGTGCTTAAATGTGTGGGGCTTTGAGGGAACAATGCTGTAGCAGTATGCCTGAATTGTTTGTGACTAGGTAGGAAAGTACTTCAGCCCCACTTCACAACATTGGGATAGGGGTGAGGAGAGAAATAAGGTATCAAACATGTTATGATCCAAATGGACTTAATAAATATATATAGAACCTTCCATCCAAACACACAGAAATCTACATATATCTCAGCAGCCTGTGAAACTTTTTCTTTCAGAAATTTGTTAATCTCTTCCAAATTTTTCTTTTTCTTTTTTTCCTGTTTTTTAAGGAAATTTTTTATATTCTCTTTTAAGGCTCTATTATCTTCAGAAGGTGAAGAAAACATTTCAGGAATTAAAAATTGAAATAGAAGCAATAAAGAAGGCACAAACTGAGGGAATGCTGAAAATAGAAAACCTGAAGAAATGACCCAGAAATACAGATGCAAGCATAACCAACAGAATGCAAGATATAAAAAAGAGAATCTCTGGGATGGAATATTCAGTGGTGGAAATAGATACTTCAATGAAAAAAAAAACCCACTAAAATCAAAAAGGTCATAACAAAAAAGACCCAGGAAATTTGGGATACCAGGAAGAGACCAAACATCTTTTTTGTCTCCAGTACAATAAAGTAGGTTTTCGCCATATTATAATTTAAAGCATATTACAGGTATGCCAGGCAACCTACAGGACAAGTGGTTGTAAAATGATTTGAATTTATGAAAAGATCAAATTTAAGAATAATTGAAATTGACCACATACTTGGACATAAAGCAAATGTCAATAGATATAAAAATGAAAGTATCTACTTGTGTCATATTAGGTCACCATGTTCTAAACTTAGAGTTTAACAACAACAGAAATTACAGAAAGCCTACCAACTCATGGAAACTAAAACATCTCTCATTTGAACCACCTACGGGTCAAGAAAAAAGTTAGGAAATAAATCAAAGACTTCCTAGAATTTAATAAAAATGAATTAACATATTCAAACTTATGATACACAATAAAAACTGTCTTAATTCAAAAACTCATAGGACTAGATACCTGTATAAATAACCTAGAGAAATCTCACACAAGAGACCTAACTGCACAGCTGAAGGCTTTAGTACAATGACAAGCAAACTCACTTAGAAGAAGTAGATGGCAGGAAATAATCAAAGTCAGGGCTGAAATCAGTACAATAAAAGCAAAGGGAACAAACTGGAGAGATGGCTCAGTGGTTAAAAGCACTGACTGTTCTTCTGGAGGACCTAAGTTCAATTCCCAGCATCCACATGGCAGCTAACAACAGTCTGTAATTCCAAGATCTGACACCCTTACACAGTTATACATGCAGGCACGAACACCAATTCAAATAAAATAAAAATAAATATTTAAAAAAGAAAGAAAGGTAACAATATAAAGAATCAATGAATCACAAAGTTGGTTCTTTGAAAAAGGCAACAAGATAGACAAAATAGCAGAGCTATTTTTTCCAAAATAGCCAAAAAGCAGAAAGAGAGAATCCAAATTAACAGAATCAGAAATAAAAAGAGAGATATAACAACAGACACCCAGGAAATCCAGAGAATTTATCAGGTCATATTTTTAAAACCTATACTCCACAAAAATGGACAACTTTCTGGAAAGGTACCAGTTATCAAAATTAAATCAAGATTAGATTAAAGACTTAAACTGACCTATAAACCCATACAAAATTGAAGCTGTTATTAAAAGTCTCCCATGTAAAAAAAAGCCCAGGGCCAGATGGTTTCAGGGCAGAATTCAATCAAACATTCAAAGTGAAACTAATACCAATATTCCTCAAACTGTTCTATACAGTAAAAACTGAAGGAATATTACTGAACTTATTTTATGAGGCCACAATCACCCTGATACCCAAGCCACTCAAAGATGCAAGAAAGAAAGAGAATTACAGACCAATCTCCCTCATGAACAATGATGCAAAATACTCAATAAAAATCCTGGAAAACCAAATTCAACAACACACCAAAAAAAAATCATCCACCACAATCAAGTAAGCTTTATCCCAGAGATGCAGGGATGATTCAACATACAAAACACTGTGAATATCATTCATCATATAAACAAACTGAAAGAAAAAACACATAATTATCTCCTCAGATGTTGAAACATCTTTGACAAGATCCAATACTCCTTCATGATAAAAGTCCCAGAAAGATCAGAAAATAAAGGGAAAGTTCCTAAATATAATAAAGGCGGTATACAGCAAGCCAACAGCCAACATCAAACTAAAGGAGAAAAACTCAAAGCAATCCCACTAAAATCAGAATAAGACAAGGCTGTCCTTTCTCTCCTAATCTATTCAATATAGTTATTGAAGTTTTAGGTAAGGCAATAAGAGAACAAAAGAAGATTGAGGGGATACAAATTGAAAAGGAAGAAGTCAAACTATCTCTATTTGTAGATGATACAATTGTATACATATGTGAGCCCCAAAATTTTACCAGAGAACTCCTACAGCTGATTAACACCTTCAGCCCTGTAGCAGGATACAAGATTTACTCAAAAAAGAACAATAGCCCTCCTATACACTAAGAATAAAAGAGCTGAAAAAGAAATATGGAAAATATCCCCTTTTATAGTAGCCACAAATAGCATTAAATATTTTGGCATAACTCTAACCAAAATAGTAGCAGCCCTGTTTGGCAAAAACTTTAAGTCACTGAAGAAAAAAATTAAAGAGGGTATCAGAAAATGAAAAGATCTACCATGTGCCTAGATAGGTAGGATCAATATACAGAAAATGGTAATCTTACCAAAAGCAATCTACAGATTCAATGCAATCCCCATCAAAATCTCAACACAATTTTTTACCAGTATTGAAAGAATAATACTCAACTTTATATAACAGAAAACATAGGATTACCAAAACAATCCTGCTCAATAAAAGACTTAAGGAGGCATCACCATACCTAACTTTAAGCTATACTACAGAGCTACAGTAATAAAAAAAACAGCCTGGTATTTGCATAAAAACAGACTTGTGGATCATTGAAATTGAATTGAAGACCCTGACATTAACCCACATACCTATGAATACCTGACTTTTGACAAATAACCCAAAATAGTCAATGGAAAAAGATAGTATCTTCAACAAATGGTGTTGGCATAACTTTATGGTAGTATGTAGAAGAATGCAAATAGGTCCAAACCTATAACCCTGCAGAAAACTCAAATCCAAGTGTATCAAAGACCTCAACATAAATCCAGCTATGCTAAACTTGATAGAAAAGAAAGAGGAAAATATTATTCAATGCACTGGCCCAGGTGAGCACTTTCTTAATAAAACAGGAGTAGCACAGACACTGAAGAGAGAAAACTTAGCTCAAGAAACCCCATTTTGGATTCTAGTACCTATTTTTTGTTTGTTTTATACAAAGCACTTAATGAAACATGCCTATGACTCTAACTTAGAAGCCAACTATGTCTGCACACTGGTGTTTTGACTTCAGAAGTCTGTTAAAGAAATGTTGGCATTTTATTGAGGTTGTTCTGATCCCCTGTATATTTTTTTAAATTTGTAAAAAAAAGCGTAAAAATAAACCACTTTCTGTTCTTGCTTAAAATATTGTAGCCATGCTAAGTACTGATGCAATTATGTTTTCAGGGTTGAGCTCACAACAAGTAACTAGAAATGAAGTTTTTCTGTATACCTGGGCAGCTCTCATACTTCAGACATATGCAGAATATGGCATTTTAAATGTTTATCTAAAAGCATTATATCAGATGGAGACTTCCTAATTCTAACAGTGACCCAAGATCTCTGAAGAAAATTATGAGGCACTTAGAAGTGCTGACCTGGGCAAGATGCTCTAACATAGTGCCTGCTGCTTCCAGGACCCAGCCTAAGACTACAGGACATCAGAGAATTGATTGCATGCTTTTGCCTAGAAAAGTAAGGTCAGTCTTCTCCTATATGCCCCACTACTTTGGGAAAAGCTTCCAACTTAAAGGCCTGGCAGTGAAAAACTGAGACTGTTTGGATACTTCTGCCTCCAACTATATGGAGACCTGATCAGCATGGGAGTTTTGACCTGCTCCATTTCCGACCTGGGCTGGTTCACCCCTCCTTAGGCAACCTGGTGGTCCCTTGCTCCCGGGAGGTCACCATATTGATGCCGAACTTAGTCGAACACCCGATCGGCATAGCACACTACAGCCCAGAACTCCTGGACTCAAGCGATCCTCCTGTCTCAGCCTCCCAGGTAGCTGGGACTACAGGCATGCCCCACCGTGCCTGGCCTGAGTATGATCAACCTGGTGTGGACTGGTTTGTTGTTTTCAGAAGCTGCTCAGTCTGAACTTAGGTATAATTTATCCTTCTTAGATTTCTGCAAGTATTGATGATTGAGCTAGTTATAACTAGGTCAGCTTGGCAGAATCAGATAATCAGATCCTTATGCAAGGTAATAGCCAACTTTCAAGCTCATTTTATAAAACCTGATTGGTAATAACTAAAACTCTTATGTCTTTTTGTAATTTGTATGATCTTCAGAGAATCATAAAATTTAATCAAACTCACAGAGGTCAAAAAGGTGCCAGATAAGTAGAGGCCAAGTTTTTCTCACCTGTCTGATCCTAAGGATGATACTTTTCTCTTCTGTTTTGGGGACTCCTGCCCTTTCCAATTACTAAGAAAGTTTAAATTCTAATCTTTGTTCTTAGTATCAATGTGTCTTAACAGATTTCCACTTGGCTGGCATATATAATTTATTCCACAGGAGTACTTCCTAAAAGCTCATGTGGACCAGTCCAACATACGTAGGTTGTTTCCTGTCTCCATAACTGTGCCAGACAACTACATGCTCCTAATAGAAGCCCTATAGCCCAGCCCTTTACTAGACTTTCAGCTTTTCAGGCTCTCACAATGCCCCAGTGTGAGCTTGAAGCAGATGGAAGAGAAACGTCAACCCTATTCCCAGCCCATAGCAGGTTGAAATGCTAAGTTAAAAGGAAACCTTCTGGCATAGGACACAATTTTTTTTTTTTTTAGCACAAATAGGTTTTTTTATTTCTTTTTTATTGTTATTATTATTATTATGAACAAAGAAGTCACACTTTCTAACCTTGTATATCCTTATTCAAGGTCCCTTCCCCCTCCCACCATATCAGGTCATTCTTTTCTCCACACATCCTCATCCCATCCCTGGGCAGGCAGCAGGCAGTCCCATGGTCCCACTGCCCCAATATTGCTTAGTTCAGTCTCCACTCCTGGCAGATGCAGTTTTCTTCCCCCTCCCTCAAGAGTGAGTTGGGTGTTCCTATAGGGGAGTGGAATCCAAGGAGTCACTCCAGTGTGTTTCTGGTCCCAAGCTGTTCAGTAGTTGTGGTTTGCAGCTTGGGCATGCTTGGCTTTTTTCTTGGTTGTTTCTTTGATTGTTTAGAGTCCACTAATGAGTGAGTACATTCCCTGATTATCTTTCTGAGTTTGTGATACCTTGCTCAGGAGGATATTCTCCAAATCCATCCATTTGCCTGCAAATTTTAGGATATCATTTTTTCTTACTGCTGAGTAGTATTCCATTGTGTAGATGTATCACAGTTTGTTAATACATTCTTCAGTTGAGGGACATCTAGGTTGTTTCCAGGTTCTTGCTATTACAAATAACACTGCTATAAACATAGTTGAGTTAATATCTTTGGAGTGTGAGTGTGCCTCTTTAGGGTATACACCCAGAAGTGGTATTGCTGGGTCCTTGGGGAGATTGATTCTCAATTTTCTGAGAAACCCCCATACTGCCTTCCAAAGGGTCTGAATAAGCTTAGACTCCCACCAACAATGGAGGAGGGTTCCCCTTGCTCCCCATCCTCTCCAGCATAGGCTGTCATCTGTGTCTTTTATCTTAGCCAATCTAACAGGTGTCAGATGGTATATCAAAGTTGTTTTTATTTGCATTTCTCTGATGGCTAAAGATGATGAGCACTTTTTCAGGTGCCTTTCAGCCATTCATAATTCTTCTGCTGAGAATTCCCTTTTTAGATCTGAACTTCATTTTTTGACTGGGTTATTCAAGATTTTGGGCTCTAGATTCTTAAGTTCTTTATATATCTGAGAAATCAGTCCTCTATCACTTGTAGGGTTGGTGAAAATCTTTTCCCATTCTGTAGGCTGTCATTTAGTTCTATTGACAGTGTCCTTGGCTTTACAGAGATTCTTAGCTTCAGGAGATGCCACTTATTGATTGTTGGTCTTAGTGTCTGTGCCACTGGTATTATATTTAGGAAGTGGTCGCCTGTGCCAATTTGTAGAAGTGTATTTCCCACTTTCTTTTCTATCAAGTTTAAAGTGGCTGGGTTTATGTTGAGGTCTTTGATCCACTTGGATTTGAGTTTTGTGTAGGGTTACAGGCTCGGATCTATTTGTATTTTTCTACACACTTCCATCCAGCTATGCCAACACCATTTGTTAAATATACTATCTTTTTTCCATTGAATATTTTGGGCCTCTTTGTCAAAGATCAGGTGTTCATAGGTTTTTGGGTTAATGTCTGGATCCTCAATACTATTCCATTGATCCACAAGTCTGTTTTTATGCCAGTACCTGGCTGTTTTTATTACTGTAGCTCTATAGTAAAGCTTGAAGTCAGGGATGGTGATACCTCCTGAGGTTCTTTTGTTGAGTAAAATTGTTTTGGCAATCCTGGCTCACCTGTTATTATAAATAAAATTGAGTATTGTTCTTTCAAGGTCTGAAAAATATTGTGTTGGGATTTTGATGGGCAGTGCATTGAATCTGTAGATTGCCTTTGGTAGAATTGCCATTTTTACTATGTTGATCCTACCTATCCAGGAACATGGGAGAGCTTTCCATTTTCTGATATCCTCTTCAATTTCTTTCTTCAGTGATTTAGAATTTTTGCCAAATAGGTCTGTTACTTCTTTGGTTATAGTTACACCAAGATATTTAATACCATTTGCAGCTATAATGAAAGGTAATGTTTCCCTTATTTCTTTTTCAGCTCTTCTATAGAAGCGTATAGAAGGGCTACTGATTTCTTTGAGTTAATCTTGTATCCTGCTACACTGCTGAAGGTGTTTATCAGCTGTAGCACTTCGTTAGAAGAATTTTGTGGGTCACTTATGTATACAATCATATCATCTGAAAATACAGATAGCTTCACTTCTTATTTTCCAATTTGTATCCCCTTAATCTCCTTTCATTCTCTTATTGCTTTAGCTAAAACTTTGAGAACTTTATTGAATAGATAAGGGGAGAGAGGACATCCTTGTCTAGTTCCTGACTTTAGTGGTATTCCTTTGAGTTTTTCTCCACTAAGTTTGATACTGGCTGACAGCTTCTTGTAAATCGCCTTTATTATATTTAGATATTCTCCCTGTATTCCTGATCTCTCCAGGGCTTTAATCATAAAGGAGTGTTGGATTTTGTCAAAGGCTTTTTCTGCATCTAAGGATATAATCATGTGGTTTTGTTCCTTTAGTTTGTTTATATGATGGATAACGTTCATGGTTTTTCGTATGTTAAACCAGCCCTGCATTTCTGGGATGAAGCCTACTTGGTCGTGGTGGATGATATCTTTTATACATTGTTGTATATGGTTTGTCAAAATTTTGTGGAGAATTTTAGCATCAATATTCATGAGGGAAATTGGTCTGTAATTCTCCTTCTTTGTTGTGTCTTTGAGTGGCTTGGGTATTAGGGTGATTGTGGCCTCATAAAAGGAATTTGGCAATATTCCTTCAGTTTCTACTGTGTGAAATAGTTTGAGGAGTAACGGTAGTATTTCTTCTTTGGATGTTTGGTAGAATTCGGCACTGAAACCATCCGGACCAGGGCTTTTATTTTTGGGGAAGTTTTTAATGACAGCTTCAATTTCCTTAAGGGTTATAGGCCTGTTTAGGTAATTAATCTGATCTTCATTTAATTTTGGTAGATGGTATACCTGTCCAGAAAGCTGTCCATTTCTTCTAGGTTTTTCATTTTTGTGGAATACAGATTTTCAAAGTATGATCTGATAATTCTCTGGATTTCCTGGGGTTCTGTTGTTATGTCCCCCTTTTCATTTCGGTTTTGTTGATTTGAACACACTCTCTCTGTTTTTTGATTAGTTTGGCTAAGGGCTTATCTATCTTGTTGACTTTCTCAAAGAACCAACTCTTAGATTCATTGATTTTTTTTTTGTATTGTTCTTTTTGTTTCAATTGTATTTATTTCAGCTCTAAGTTTGATTATTTCCTGCTGTCTGCTCCTTCTAGGTGAGTTCGCTTGTAATAGTTCTAAGGCTTTCAGCTGAGCTGTTAGGTCTCTAGTGTGAGATTTCTCTAGGTTTTTCATGTAGGCATCTAGTGCTATGCATTTTCCTCTTAAGACTGCTTTCATTGTGTCCCACAAGCTTGGATATGTTGTGGATTCATTTTCATTACATTCTAGGAAGACTTTGATTTCTTTCTTAATTTCTTCCTTGACCCAGAGATGGTTCAGCTGAGTGATGTTTAGTTTCCATGAGTTGGTAGGCTTTCTTTGGGTTTTGATGTTGTTGAATTCTAACTTTAGGCCCTGGTGGTCTGATATGTTACAAGGGATTATTTCCATTTTTTTGTATCTATTGATATTTGCTTTATGACCAATTATGTGGTCCATTTTGGAGAAAGTTCCATGAGGAGCTGAGAAATATGTATATTCCTTTGGGTTTGGGTAGAAGCTTCTGTAAATATCTATGAAATCCATTTGCATCATAATTTCTTTTAGACTCCTTATTTCTCTGTTGAGTCTCTGTCTGGTTGACCTATCCAGGGTTGAAAGTGGGGTATTGAAGTCTCCCACTATTAGGGTGTAAGAATTGATGTGGGATTTGAGCTTTAGCAGTGTATCTTTTACATAGGTAGGTGCCCTTATGTTAGGGGCATAAATATTCAGGATTAAAATTTCCTCTTGACCAATTTTTCCTATGATGAATAAGTAATGACCCTCTTGATCCCTTTTAATTGCTTTTAGCTTAAAGTCTACTTTGTTAGATATTAGGATGGCAACCCCTGCTTGCTTCTTAAGACCATTTGACTGGAAAATCTTTTCCCAACCCTTTACTCTAAGCCTGTGTCTGTCTTTGTGGTTTAGGTGTGTTTCCTGTAGGCAACAGAAGGATGGCTTCTGTTGTTGTATCCATCTTGTTAGTGTGTGACATTTTTTAGGAGAGTTGAGTCCATTGATATTAAGGGAAATTAGTGACCACTGATTGATATTTCCTGCCATTTTTTGGTGGTAGCTTATTTGTATTTCCTTTCTCTAGAGTATTTTTCTGTGGAATTATTGATTGTTTGTGGTTTCAAGGGTGCATCTGGGGTTTTTTGGTTGGAGTTTTCTCTCTAATACTCTCTGTAGTGCTGGATTGGTAGATAGATATTGTTTCAGTCTGACTTTGTCATGAAATGTCTTGTTTGCTCCATCTGTGATGATTGATCATTTTGCAGGGTATAGTATTCTAGTTTGGCAGCCATGTACTTTTAGTGTCTGTATAATTTCTGACCAGGCCCTTGTAGCTTTCATTGTTTCCATTGAATAGTCAGGTGTTATTCTGATGGGTCTGCCTTTACATGTGAGTTGGCCCTTTTCTTTAGCACTTCTTAATTTTTTTTCTTTTTCCTGTATGTTTTGTGGCTTGATTATTATGTGGCAATCTGACTTTTTTGAGGGGTCATATCTATTTAGTGTTCTGTAAGCTTCTTTTATCTTTATAGGCATTTCCTTCTTCAGGTTAGGGAAGTTTTCTTCTATGATTTTATTGAAAACATTATCTGTGCCTTTGAGCTGGTATTCTCCTTCTTCTATTCCTATTATTCCTATTATTAGGTCTTTTCATGGTTTCCCAGATTTCCTGAACATTTTGAGTTATGGCTTTTTTGGTTTTAGTATTTTCTTTGACTGATATATCTATTTGAGCTACTGAGTCTTCCACTTCAAAGATTCTATCTTCCATCTCTTGAACTCTGCTGGTTATGCTTGTATCTGTGGTTCCAGCTGTTTTCTTCAGGTTTTCTATTTCCATCTTTGCCTCATTTTGTGCCTTTTTTTATTGCTTCTATTTCAGTTTTTAGTTCCTGGCATGTTTCTTTCATTTTTTGGTTTACTTTTTCTTGGTTTCCTTTCATGGATTTGTTCATCTCTTCCTATTTTTTGTTTGTATTTTCTTCTATTTCTTTAAGGCATTTTTTCTTATCTTCTTTGAGAGCTTCTATGATTATCATAAAGGAATTTTTGGTGTTGCTTCCTTCTGTTTCCTCTTCATTGTTCAGTTCAGGTCTTGTAGTTATAGGACCGCCACTTTCTTCTGGAGTTATCTTGTTGTTCTTTACATTATTATGTATATTTTTGCATTGGTGTCTGCCCATGGCTTCAGTGGTTCATGATTAGGTGTCTCCTAGTCAGTTGTGGCATGCAGGCTTGTGTGTCTCCTGTCACCTCTGAATAAAAGGTCTGCTCAATCTCTACCTCTGCTCTGGGCAGGGGACTGGATTTCAAGTCTTCAATCCTTCTCTGATTGATCAGTTGTAGGCATGTGGCCATGCAAACTTCCTCAGCAGCAGCTGGGGGACCCTGGCAGACCGAGTTTATCTCTGTCTGCTACAGAGTGTGTGGGGACAAGCTCCACAGACAGCCCTTGGTCCCGGAAGCCACAAATCTTTTTGTAGAGGCCAAAAGGTCAGTACAGCCTGGAGTTTGGCTTTGCAAGTCCACATCCTATGATCTATAGGACCCCAAAAGTCCAAGCTACTACTGTCTCAAAGTGTCCTGCCTTGAGAAGTCAAGAGAATGATTGACTCCTTGCTACTCACACTGCTTAATCTGCTTAGGAATTTATCAAGACAATAGCCTTGTAGTTGCACACAGAGTGAATGAAGAAAGCAGGTCAGTGCAGGGTTGATGTCTAGCTTGCTTGCCAGAAAGTAAAACTAAGATCTTGGACTGAAATGTAAGCTAGGTCCATGCTGATTGACTTACTAATTTGTTTTCCAGCAACTTTTTTTCTTAGCAGAGCCAGTACTGTGAAAATATTCTAGTTTTCAGAGACACAGCAGCCTTTCCTTTGCTTAAATATTAGTTAAATGATAATGAACTATTGTGTTAGCCCCCTTTTCATGGAGCTAGAGTACCAGTGTGAACGATCTGCCAGGATGAAACCTTGGAGATCAGTTTGGACCTATAAGTGTGGGCAAAAGAGCTGGTGCAAAGGAAGTAGAGTATGACCATCCTCCAGATAGACAAGCCTTGACAGCTCTAAAATAGCTGGAACCAGATGTCACCTAAGAAGCTCAGGGACTTGGTTGCAACCTTCATAAAGCTAGGATTGTAGTGATGCTGGCATGATAGAAGATACTCTTTTTCTTGGCCATCACCTTTTGGCTCTTTGTCATAAATAGACTACTCCTATGAGCATATTGCCAGAGTCCCATGATTGGGACAATAACCAAAAAGAAAATGGGGAATGAAGAGAGAAAACTTAGCTAAAAAAAAACCCATTTTGCATTGTAGTAGTTATTTTATAAAAAGGTAAAATAAAGTTTAGTTTTACATTTCTGGCAAGTGGGCTGCCCAATCTGGGAGAAGAATAGTCATGCCTGATCAGTCCTGGGAAAAGAACATGTCCTAAAAGAATAGATCTAGAAGCGTGCCCCCCACCCCCAAGTCTGAGAGAAGAATAGCTTTCTACCTGCCCAGCTCGGGAAAATTAGCCAAGATATCAGCACAGTTCTGGGAGAGGAATAGAATCTTGCTTGCTCAGTTCTGGGAAAAACCAGTCATCCCAGGTAGGGCCCAGGTGGGGTCCATCCAGGTGAGATGCAAAGATACTGTAGGGCAGAAAGACCCTAAGCATGAGCCAATCAGTAGCACATCAGCACCCTGTCTCCAAGTAACCAACTTTGTTGTAACCTTTGCCAATAAAAGATCCCTTGTAACCAAAGACACAAGCTGCTTTTTACTCTGTTATCACACTATGCTCCCTGCCTGGCTTGTATTACACTGCCAATAAATCTTGTTACATTCTGGACATCTCTGGCTTCAGGAGTCTCTCTGTGGATCTAGTTTTGGGCATAACAACACAAAAAACAACAATTAATAAATGTAACCTGTCAGAATGGCTAAGATAAAAAACACAAGTGACAACCTATGCTGTAGAGGATGCAGAGCAATGGGAACACTTCTTTTGTTGTTGGTGGGAGTGTAAACTTGTATAGCCACTTTGGAAAGCAGTATGGCAGTTCCTTAGAAAACTGGGAATCAATTTCCCCAAGGATCCAGCAATACCACTATTAGGAATATGTGGTGACATATTATGTATTTAATAAAAACTAAAATACTGGGGAGACAGCACAGGAATTTCTTGATCCTTGAGTACAAGGACAAACAGCTGAGATTCAATAGCTCACACCTTTAATCCCAGCACAGGGAAAACCAGGAGTGGTGACCTACACCCTTAATCCCATAACTCCAGAGACAGAACTTCCTCTGTTTCTGTGAGTTCAAGGCCAGCTAGAAATAGAGTAGCTCACACCTTTAATCCTAACCTTCATGAGATACAGCTGATGAGAAGTGTATATAAGGCCTTTTAGGAACCCAGAAGAAGTCACCTGCAGAAGCAACCAGGAGCAAGGCTGAAGAAGTTGCAAGACAGCTGAAAGAGAATTGACTGTGGTGTTTCCTCTCTCTGATATTTCAGCCTTCCCCCAATATTTAGTTCTTTTCATATAATCTGAGTTGGTACTACAGGTACATATCCAGATACCCCAAGAGCATTATCTCAACTATGTTTATAGCCACATTATTCATAATAGCCAGAACCTGGAAACAACCTAGATGCCCCTCAAATAAACCCCAAATAAAGAATGGATTAACAAACTCTGGTACATCAACACAATGGAATACTACTCAGCAATAAAAAAAAATGATATCCTAAAATTTGCAGGGCAAATGGATGGATTTGAAGAATATTCTCTTGAGTGAGGTATCACAAGCACAGAAAGATAGGTATGAGATGTACTCGCTTACAAGTAGAATTTAGACAAAAATCAAAGAATATCCAAGCTGCAAATCACAACCCGTAAACAGCTTGAGATCAGTAGGAACTTAAGAGGGACATCTAGGAATTCCCCTAGCAAGAGAAAATAGAGATTTCCTTAGAAAATTGGGATCATAATCGGTTGCAACCAAGATCAGGTGGGAAAAATTATGAGAGAAGGAGATGGTTGAGTGAGAGGAGCAACAAAGAGGGATTTACAAAAAAGAGATGGAGATCTTAATAGAGGAAGCCAAGGTGGGATTGGAAAGAGACCAGGTGCTAGGGAAACCTTCAAGAACTCACAGGATGTCCCTGGCTAGGTCCCCAACCAATAGTGGAGGGGGTGCCTAGACAGGACTTCCCCTATAATCAAATAAATAACAACTCTGTGATCACAGAACCTACATCCAACAGTGCATAGATGTGGAGGCAGAGATCCATGGCTGAGCACTGGGCTGAGCTCTTGGCCCAGCTGAGAGTGAGGGAGGAGTGTCTATATGAGCAAGGGGATAGGGATTATGAGGACAATTCCCACAGTGATGGCTAGCAGGAGCTCTGGGGAGCTCACAGAATCAAGAACAGCCACTGGGGAATCATGGATTAAAGGAGCTAGGCCCTCCAAAGGTAGGCAACTATCGATTGACACTGGCAGTATGTGGAGCATTGAGGGGTGGGAACAGATTGTATTCCTGTGCATGGGCTGGCACCTTGGAGCCCATTTCCTGCAGAGGAACACCTAACCCTGTCTTGATATTGGGGATGAGAAAATTGGACTTTCCTGGAGTGGAGGCCCTATACTAAACTGACCCACCTTGGGACTGTTTGCCCTTTTTGGGGAAGGGATAGGATAGGGGATGGTGAGGGAGGAGGCTGAAGGCTAACTGGGAGGGATTGGGAGAAAATAAGGGAGGGGGATCAGGAAAATAAATGGCTAAAATTACTTTATTTTATTAAAAAGAAAGAAAGAAAATACCTGACAAGACATTGTATAGACAGTTATACAGTTTATAAATGTTTTCTTTTCAACATTGTAATTATGTAAATTCTCAAAAAAACCCTTTTGGTATATGAACAAAAAGAATAGGGATAGTGCTTGCATTACAAGAGCTTACATATTTATATGAAGGAAATGCACAGGCAGTAAAACAGGTGCACCGATTGCTCTAAGAATTGTTTTAGAGATTTGTGTTTCATTATAAACTCTAAGATGTATACTCAAGCTAAAGAAAACTAAACTTGCTATGCTTTAAAAAGAATAAATAATAATTAATTAATTGATACAGAAAAAATAAACTATTTGGCCTATGACTCGAGCTTATCACTTGCTAACTCTTACTCTTAAACTAACCCATGATTTTTTTTCCGTGTTTAGACATGTGACTTGATAACCACAAGTCAGTACAGCATTCCCATCTTACTTCCTCAGTGTTTGTCTGGCATCTGCTCTGCTCTTCTTCTTGCCAAAAGTTTCCTTGTCTGGTGGCCCCACCTATACTTCTTGTCTGCCTAGATTTTGGTCAATCAGTGTTTTACTAAGCCAATATTTACTGTCACAAATATTTACACCATACAAGAGCATCGTCCTACAGTACTGTCCTCATTACACAAATGATCTGGGGAACCCCAGGAGAGAAGCTAACATGTTTCTTGGGACATTACTACCACAGGTAGTGAATCTGTTTTGCCATCACTAAGTCCTGGGAAATAACAGAAGAGACTTTGAATAAGGAAATGGACTGTCTGGGGTGTTGTGCACATGAAGTTGTCTACTGGAAAGTTAGGCCAAGAACCATGGGATCTAGAGAAAAGCAACTACTTAGTTCCTATGGTTTTGTTTTGTGGTGAGAGGGGACTAGACTAGCTACACATTTTCCCTCTTTTATTTTCAGATCTCAGATAAGAGTCAAGAGCTGGACACCTTTTTTTTATTTCTCTAGAATATCAGCCAATATTTCTATTTTAGTTGGCATTTAACTGAAGATGGTTTCTTTTTCCTCATACATCTTCTTGGGAGAAATAGCTAGGCAGCTTTCCCACACGGTTAAACCAGTTAACTGTTTAACAGATGGATGACACCACCAAATAGTAAATGGTTTCCATGGACATAGTCTTTCAAATGTGAGCTCAAATGTCCTTTGTTCCAGATCCCTTAAGCATCCCAAGAGACATGCTGTTAACACTGTCTCTGAATATTATCACTGCCTGCCGTCTCCCCCTGAATTATTCACAGGCAGACCAGTGTTCATCCTCCTCAAGTTCAAGGTCAGCCTGTAGATATGTTGCTCATCTCTGACTCCTGCACCTTTTATTGTTGTCATCTGGAGTAGATGTTACATGAACCCTATGCTTGGCAAAGACTCAGATAAGTCCATTCCTAACTCTTCATTCCAATCAATTTTAAACAGCCCTTGCATAGAAATCCCCCCTCTTCCAATATCACAAGGAAAGAATGTTGTCTAAATTTTCCCAACACCATTAGTTCCCATCTGCCCTCCAGCTCGCTCCTCTTTGTCTTCAAACTTCAGGAGTCACTCAGTGGCTTCATCTCAGCCACGTGTCCTGTGTACCAAGCTGTATTAGTAGAGTATTAACCTTAAAAATAGGTTTGTTTATTTATTTTGCTTACAACTACATTTTGAAGTAAGAAAAAATGAATGTTGGCTTTTTTGTTTGTTTTTTTTTTTTTGAGATAGGAATTCTGTGTGTAGCCCTGGCTATCCTGGAACTTTCTCTCTAGACAAGGCTAGCCTCAAATCCACTGAGATCCATCTGTTTGGGTGGTGACAATTTGCTGCTTGGGTCATTACAATCCCCTTTGGTTTGAGCATGTTGCACTCAAGTAAAATAGATTACAATTATCAGTGGCAGTACATTTTTACTGAAGTGTCAAATAATTCACAATATTTTTAAAGAAAGAAGTTTTTTGTATTTTATGTGAATTGGTGTTTTGCCTGGATGTATAACTGTGTATACTATACAATAGATGTTCAGGATTACAATGGGCGACTGTTTTTAGTCCAGAAAAGGCTGATTTTGTAATCATACATTTGCTAGAAGTTATGACCATTGTGGAAACATCTGTACAAATTAAGACTGACAATGCTCCATCATATGTAAAATGAAACATTGTTTTGCTTATGATAATACAAACCATATTAGAACTATACAACTCAATCCTACCTGGCAAGCAGTCATTGAAAGATTAAATAAAATTTTTAAAATGGTAACAAAGATCCCCAGAACTAGGCTACATAATGCTGTATTAACTTTGAATTTTCTCAGTGGTAATGGAAAAGAGAAAAACAGCTAAGGAAAGACACTGAACTATTAAAACAAAAAGTACTAAGCTAAATCAGCCTGTCTACTTCAAAAAATGGTGTGACCTCAGAATGGAAACTAAGATATGTGATATGTTAAGGAAGGGGTTTTGCTTTTGTTCCCACAGTTGAAGAAAAGGTGTGGATATCATCAAAATTAATAAAGATTCAATTTAAACATGAAAAACTTCATGATAAGGAGAAATGATGGCTCATCTACCTATGCTATGATTTCTTAAATTTAAGAAAAAATGTACCAAATGAGGGTCAGGGCAGGGTTTTGTTTGTCTTTACAGAAAACTAAAAATATTTATTTTATAAATTCAAAAGATCTTGGACACCTAGACATCTAAATCAGAAGGAAAGGCTATCTTAAAAAATTTACAAGTAAAGAAATATAGGATCTATTACTACCAATATACTCTACAGGATATAATCTCACTGAATAAAATTGATATCTTTTTTACATCTAAGAACATTTGAAGCCCTCATTCAATTGAAAAGTGAAGCTGGCTCTGGAGGTGGAGCCTAGCTCTCTCCTTTTATAAACCAAGCATTCTTATTAAAGTAAAATGTAAAATCTCTGTATCATATCAGAAGAGCCACCTGATATGCAACATAAGAATAACCAAACTTAAGGAACTATTCTATTACTACTAATCTCATGATTTTATTTTGACTATTGTAAGTTTTTTCTTAATCTATAAATGTTAAATAAAATTTATAAGAATATGAATGTTTTAAACATTTTGTTGTGATATTAATGTTAATATAGAGTACAAAGTAATACTTCTAAAAGTTTTTATCTGGCTTCTTGTGCATTGTTTCAAGTTTGAGTTTCTAATCAGTCTTCTGCAGTGATTCATGATGATGCCTAACTGTGATTTTGAAGTCTCTAAAAAGAAGATGGGGCCTCACATTGAAGATTTGACATGGAGTATGACAGTCACTAGGCTAGCAAACACAAGAGATTGCATTTGGACTACAAACTGCTCAGGACAATTATAAGGTGGCTAGCTGAGATGGACCAGCCACCAGAATACTCTAGCCAGGAGTTGGGACAAGCTCTATACTTTCCAATTATGCAAATAATGATCAATATCTAATACAGCTATTTATCCCAAGAAAACTAACAAACTTTTTTTTTTCAGAATCCCCTAAGGATGCCATCACCAACAGACAGTAGAAAGTAATATTAAGAATTTGATGCCCACATTCCCAAGTGAGGGAGTAGGTTGTTTTTGGTCTCTCAATGGGTTATAAAAAAATGTCAGTATTTAGAATGATAAGTTACAAATTGTTAATGGTCATTGTTAGCACAAAACCTAAACAAGGGATCTAAGATTCAGGGTTCCTGTTTGAAAAATAACAGGAAAGAAAAGAAAAAACTGGATAAATATATATTAGAATAAAAGGGTAGATTATTGAATCTACTCTGAGAAAAGGGGTATACCCATATGATAGGATATAAAGATAGATTACTGAATTTACTTTTAAAAGCTAATACTATGACAACTGGAAACCCACAGACTCCAGCTGACTAAAAGCTGGAACCCCCCACCAGGCCAAGTGGAGACTGCAGTCTCCAAATCCCAGCATGAGGACACAGCCCCTCTACATCCAGTTCTGCCTTAAACATAAAACACCAGAAAACCCCCTGCAAGTCCAAACCTCCACCAAAACCCAGCCCCCAAACCTCTACTCATCCTCAACCCACATCATGGTGACCCCAGCAACCTCCAAAGAGCCCTGGCTCACAGCTAACTAAGAGCTGACTTAGAGTGACCTCTAACACAGTTAGAAAACTACAGAGCCCTTGTTCATAGCTGACTAAGAGAATAAGAGTTGCTATAGTGGACGAAGAACCCAAATTGGACAAAGAGAGACTTCTTGAGACACAGACACACTCAGAACAGACTGAATCAAAATCAGCTATTTGAAATTCAGAAAAATCCTGTAGTGAACCAAGGAAGCAATGGGCAGAGGCCAGTGCAAGGATATATATAACAAGATGGTTCTACAGCAACAGGACCTGAGCATGGCAATACAAAAATAGCAAAATGAAATAACCTTAAAAACAATTTTATGAAGATAATAGAAGCCTTAAAAAGAATATAAAAATTCCATTAAAGAAATAAAGAAAATACAAACAAAAAATTGGAAAAGGTTAACAAATCCTTGAAAGAAAATAAGTAAAAAAAAAAAAAAAGAAAGAAATCAAACAGGTGAAGAAAAAATATCAAGATTTAAAAATTGAAGGAGAAATAAGAAAGATACAAACTAAGGCAATGCTGCAAACAGAAAACCTGTAGAAACAAACCAGAACTATAGATGTAAGCATAACTAACAAAATGCAAGAGATGAAAGTGATCATTATGATTCACTCCGGTCTCTGGAGTGAAAGACTCAATAGTGGAAAAACGTATGTTAGTAAAAGAAAACACTAAAACCAAAAAAGTCATAACACAAAATATCCAGAAAGTTTGTGACACTATGAAAAGACCAAACCTGAGAATAATTGAAATTGAAAAAGGAGGACACCACTGAGAGGCATAGAAAATATATTCAACAAAATTATAGAAGAAAACTTACCCAACCCAAAGAAGGAAATGCCTACAAAGATACAAGAAGCTTATATAACACCAAATAGACTAACTCAAATAAAAAGTCTACTCACCATATAATAATCAAGTCACTAAACCTCAGAACAAAAAAAAAAATACTAAGAGATACAAAGGAAAAAGGTCAAGTTACCTATAAAGGCATACTCATCAGAATAACACCAGATTACTCAATGAAAACAATGAAAGCCAGAAAGTCTGGGTCAGATGTTATACAGACACTAAAACAGCATGGCTGCCAGCCCAGGCTACTATACACAGCAAAACTATCAATCACCATAGATGGAGAAACAAGATATTTTATAACAAAACCAGATTTAAACAAAATCTATCTACAAATCCAGCCCTACAGCAAGCACTAGAGGAAAAACTCCCATCTAAGGAAACCAGATACACCCGTGAAGCCAAAAGAAATCAATAATCCCACAGAAGAAAAACATAAACACATTACTACCAAAAATAACAGAAAGTAACAGTCACTGAACTGTAATACCCTTTTATAGCAATGGACTCAAATCACATAAAAACACATCCTAACACAATGGATAGAAAAAAGAATCTATTCTTCTGCTGCATACAAGAGACACACATCACCTTGAAAGACAAAGGCTCAAAGTAAAGGGATGGGAAAAATACTTTCCAGTCAGTCAAATGGTCCTAAGAAACAAGCTGGTGTAGACATCCCAATATGTAACAAAATAGACTTCAAACTAAAAAAAACAAAAAAACAAACAAACAAACAAACAAAAAAAAACAAGAGAACAGAATGGACATTATCTATTCATCTCAGGAAAAATCCACTAAGATGAAGTCTCAATCCTGAATATTTATGCCCCCAACACAAGGGCACCTATATATATAAATAGTGGAAGACTTCAATACCCCAATTTCAACCTTGGATAGGTCAACCAGACAGAAATTCAACAGAGAAATATGAGATTTAACAGATGTTATGATCCACATAAATTTAATATATACAGAACTTTTCAGCCAAACCCTAAAGAATATACATATTTCTCAGCAACCCACGAAACTTTCTCTAAAACTAGCCACATACTTAGTCAAAAAGCAAATATTAATATATTCAAAAAATGGAAATAACTTCTTGTATCATATCAGATCACCATGGTCTAAAGATAGAGTTCAACAGCATCAAAAATCACAGAAAGCCTACAAATTTATGGAAATTGAACTTCTCTCAATTAAACTACCTCTGAGTCAAGGAAGAAGCTAAAAAAGTAATCAAAGACTTTACAGAATTCTATGAAAATGAATCCACAACATACCCAAAATTATGGGCACAAAGAAAGCATTGCTTAGAGGAAAATTCACAGCACTAGATGCCTATATAAAAAAAAAAACCTGGAGAAATTTTACATGAGAGACATAACAGCACAGCTGTAAGCCCTAGAACAATGAGAAGTCCTCCTCACCTAGAAGGACTAGACAGCAAGAAATAATCTAATTTCAGACCAAAATCAATAAGATCAAAACAAAGAGAACAATACAAAGAATCAATGGATTCACAAACTGTGTTACATCTACACAATGAAGTACTACTCAGCAGTAAGAAAAAACGATGTTCTTAAATTTGCAGGCAAATGGATGGATTTGGAGAATATCCTCTTGAGCGAGGTATCACAAACCCAGAAAGATAAGCAGGGAATGTACTCACTCATTAGTGGACTCTAAACAAACAAACTATCAAGAAAAAAGCAAAGCATGCCCAAGCTGCAAACCACAACTACTGAACAGCTTGGTATCAGAAACACCCTGAACTGACTTCTTGGATCCCACTCCCTAGAGGAACACCTGACTCAGTCTTGAGGTTGCGGGGAGAAAACTGCATCTGCCAGGAGTGGAGACTGAACTAAGCAATATTGAGACAGTGGGACCATGGGACTGCCTGCTGCCTGCCCAGGAAGGGGATGGGGAGTTGTGGAGAAGAGAGAATGAACTGATGTGTTGGGAGGGGGAAGGGACCTTGACTAAGGATATACAAGGATAGAAAGTGTGACTTCTTTGTTCATAATAGTAGTAGTAGTAGTAATAATAATAATAATAATAATAATAATAAAGTAAATGGAAAATGTTAGATTGGAGTGGGTATTTCTGCCACAAAAACTGAGCAAGAAATTAGAGACATATGTGGAAAAGACTTCTGATTTAATTTTGAAAGGAAAATTAAGACGTTGTCAACTGACAAGAATGGACCCAGAAGTAATTGTGGTATCTTTCACAAATAAAGAAATTGACCAATGATGGGTAGAAAGTAGACTTTAGCAAGAAACTTGCAGTAATTTTTTGAGAGAGACTAACAACAACATATTATCTCAAAAGCAAAAGAATTCAATTTATAAAGGGAACTAACTGGATTCTTTCTCATGTTGTATGGGAAATAGCAATTTTAGGACCCTACATACTGAAACAAACAAATCAGGAAAGGCAGGTTACAAATCATAAAATGTAAGAAAAGTGGCTCAAAACACTTATTATTCTGTTCAAAAGTCAGAATTATATTCTATCGTGATGATACTAATGGATTTTACAGAACCTCTTAACATAGTCACTCTGTAAACAAAAGAATAGTCAAAATTAAGGGACTATTCTATTACTAATAACCTCATGATCTTTTGACTTTGACAGGTTTTTTCCTTATTGTATAAATTTTAAATAAAATTCATAATATATGTTCTAAACATTTGTCATAATTTTAATGATCATATAGAGTACTAATTATTTCTAAAAAATGTTTTTTATCTGGCTTTCTGTATATTGTTTTGGGTTTGAGTCTCTTATCTGTTTTCTACAGTGAAGCAAGATGTCTAACGGTGACTTTGAAGTCTCTAAAGAGAAAATGGGGCCCTACAATGATGATTTCACATGGGCCATGACAATGCCACAAAGCTAACAAACATAAACAAGAGATTGTCTTTGGACTACAAACCACTAGAAAAATTTTGAGGTAGTTAGCTGAGATGAACCAGCCTTACACACTACTCTAGCCAGGACTTGAGACCTGCCTGCCCTTTCCCATTATGCAGACACTGAACAACAACTAACACAGCTATTTATCTCAGGACTTAACAATTAACAAATTTTTTTTCAGGATACCATAAAGGTGCCATCACACCCAGACAGTAGAAAGTATTATTAAGAACATGATGCCCATATTCCAAAGTGTGGCAATAGGTGGCTCTTGGTCTCTCAACAGGTTATTAATGTCATTATTTTAGAGTGATTGGTTACAAATTATTACTGGTTATAGTTAAGAAGAACACTGAACATGGGAGACTAGATTTAGGGTTCTTGTTTGAAAAATAAAAGGAGAAACACCAGGGTCAGGAAACACATATGATAGAGTAAGAGAATAAATTATTAAATCTACTCCAAGAAAAATGGAACTTGTATATAATATGATATAAAGGTAGATTACTTAATCTACATTAAAAAACAAATAGTAGTTTTAAGTGTTTTATTTTGTAATGGATTTTGTATATTATATACAAATTGTGCGTATTGATACAAAATTGTGATAAATTTTGTAACTGTGCATGTATTTCTACTCTTGTTCAAGGTATTATGACTATACAGTTTATCTAAAAATGGAATATAAATTTCTAGTACTAGAAAGTTCTTATTACCGACTAACTAGGATGTAAAAAACACAATTAGTACTGTGACATGAAAATCAAACTCACAGTCATATTAGATATTTTTCAAGTTCAAACAAAGATATTTCAGATTAACAGATCATCTTCAGACACTTCAGAGAAATACACAATAGGTCATTTAGGATATTTTTATAACATAGGTTCTTTTTATTTTTACATGAATGAGCACTGTTTGCACCTGGCAGCAACAGTCTTCTTCAGGAAAGATGCTGGGCATCAAAGAAGCACAATATGGAGATTATTTCTTTGTGGTGTAAGTTAGTCACTGGGCAAGAAAATACCCTTGCCCTTTCCTTATGTGCTAACGGCCTATCAG
>PVIH01011739.1:23871-67580 GCA_004025045.1 Sigmodon hispidus | reverse complement strand
AGTGGGATCTCCTGAAGCTGGGAAGCTTCTGCAAAGCCAAGGACACTGTCAATAGGACAAAACGACAGCCTACAGAATGGGAAAAGATTTTCACCAACCCTACAAGTGACAGAGGACTGATCTCTAAAGTATATAAAGAGCTCAAGAATTTAGAGCCCAAAACCTTGAATAACCCTATCAAAAAATGGGGTTCAGATTTTAGCCTTTCTTACAGGTGTAGATGGCTAAAGTTGTTTTGAGTTGCATTTTATTGATGGCTATAGGTGTTGAACAATTCTTTATGTGACTTCCTGCCATTTTAAATCATTCTGTTGAAATTTTGCACACTAGAGAAATAATAGCTCAGCTAAAAGCCTTAGAACAATTAAAAGCAAACTCACCTAGAAGGAGTAGATGGCAAGAAATAATCAAACTTAGAGCTGAAATCAATAAAATTGAAACAAAAAGAACAATACAAAGAATTAATGAATCAAAGAGTTGGTTCTTTGAGAAAGTCAAAAAGAGAAACAAGCCCTTATCCAAACTAGTCAAAAAGCAGAGAGAGAGAGTACAAATCAACAAAATCAGAAATGGAAAGGGGGACATAACAGCAGACCCCCCACTCCTTTATGATAAAAGCTCTGGAGGGATCAGGAATACAGGGACAATATCTCAGTATAATAAAGGTGATCTACAGAGGCCAACAGCCAGCATCAAACTTAATGGAGAAAAACTCAAAGCAATCCCACTAAAATCAAGAACTAGACAAGGATGTCCTCTCTCCCCTTATCTAATCAATATAGTTTTCAAGGTTTTAGCTAAAGCAATAAGACAATGAAAGGAGATTAAGGGGATACAAATTGGAGAAGAAGAAGTGAAACTATCTCTATTTGCAGATGATATGATTGTATGCATAACTGACCCACAAAATTCCTCCAAGGAACATCAACGGCTGATAAACACCCTCAGCAACATAGCAGGATACAAGATTAACTCAAAGAAATCAGTAACCCTCCTATACACTAAAGATAAAAGGGCTGAAAAATAAATAAGGGAAACATCACCCTTTATAATAACTGAAAATAGTATTAAATACCTTGGAGTAAATATAACCAAAGAAGTAACAGACCTATTTGACAAAAATTTTAAATCACTGAAGAAAGAAATTGAAGAGGATATTAGAAAATGGAAAGCTCTCCCATGTTCCTGGATAGGTAGGATCAACATAGTAAAAATGGCAATTCTACCAAAGGCAATCTAAAACTTCAATGCACTGCCCATCAAAATCCCAAACCAATATTTTTTGGAACTTGAAAGAACAATACTCAATTTCATTTGGAATAATAGGAAAGCCAGGATTGCCAAAAAAATTTTGCTCAACAAAAGAACCTCATGAGGCATAACCATCCCCGACTTCAAGTTATACTATAGATCTACAGTAATTAAAACAGCCTGATACTGACATAAAAACAGACTTGTGGATCAATGGAACAGAATTGAGGATCCAGACATTAACCCAAGAACCTATGAACATCTGTTCTTCGACAAAGAGCTCCAAAATATTCAATGGAAAAAAGATATTATATTTAACAAATGGTGTTGGCATAGCTAGATGGTAGTGTGTAGAAAAATGCAAATAGATCCAAGCCTGTCACCCTGCACACAACTTAAATCCAAGTGGATCAAAGACCTCAACATAAACCCAGCCACTTTGAACTTGATAGAAAAGAAAGTGGGAAATACACTTCTATGAATTGACACAGACGACTGCTTCCTAAATGTAACACCAGTGGCACAGACACTAAGATCAACAACCAAAAAGTGAGATCTCCTGAAGCTGAGAAGCTTCTGTAAAGTCAAGGACACTGTCAGTAGGACAAAGTGACAGCCTACATAATGGGAAAAGATTTTCACTAACCCTACAAGTGATAAAGAATTGATCTCTAAGACGTAAAAAGTATTCAAGAATCTACAGCCCAAAACCTTGAATAACCCAATCAAAAAATGGTGTTCAGAACTAAAAAGGGAATTCTCAGCAGAAGCATTATGAATGGCTGGAAGTCACTAGAAAGAGGGCTCATAGTCTTTAGCCATTAGAGAAATATAAATCAAAACAACTTTGAGATACCACCTGAAACCTGTCAGATTGGCTAAGATAAAAGACACAGATGACAGCCTATGCTGGAGAGGTTGCAGAGCAAGGGGAACACTCCTTTATTGTTGGTGGGATTGTAAACTTGTTAAGCCTATCTGGAATCCAGTATGGAGTTTTCTCAGGAAAATGAGAATCAATCTCCCCAAGGACCCAGCAATACCACTTCTGGGTGTGTACCCAAGAGATACACAGTCACACTCCAATGGCATTAGCTCAACTATGTTCATAGCAGCATTATTTGTAATAGCAAGCACCTGGAAACAACCTAGATGCCCCTTATCTGAAGAATGAATTAACAAACTGTGGTACATCTACACAATGGAGTACTACTCAGCATTTAGAAAAAATGGTATCTGAAAATTTGCTGTCAGTTGGATGGATTTGGAGAATATCCTCCTGAACGAGGTATCACAAACCCAGAAAGATAAGCAGGGAATGTTTTCACTCATTAGTGGACTCTGAACAAACAAACAAAAAAAGCAAAGCATCACAACCACTGAACAGCTTGGGATTGGAAACACCTTAGACTGACACCTTGGATCCCACTCTCACTAGAGGACCATCTGACTCAATCTTGATGTTGGGGAGAGAAAATTGGATTTACCAGGAGTAGAGGCTGAACTAAGCAATATTGGCACCTTGACTTTAGGATCACCTGCCCATTGAGGGGATGGGGAGATGTGGAGAAGAAAGAATGACCTGACGCGGTGGGAGGTGAAATGGACCTTGATTAAGGATGTACAAGGATAGAAAATATTTATATATTATATATAAAAATTATACATATATAATTTTTATTCATAATAAAAAAAGAAAAAAAGAAAATTTCCTGTTTATTTCTGGACCTCATTTTTCAGTTGGATTATTTGGATGTTGACCTCTAGTTTTTTAAGTTCTCTCTATATTTTAGAGAACTCAGTCAGATTTAGGGTTGGTCAAGATATTTTTCCATTATATAGGCTTTTATTTTGTCTTATTGACTGAGTCCTATTCCTGACAGAATCTTCTCTGTTTCAGGAGGTCTCATTTTTTAATATTTGTTCTGAGTGTCTGTGCTAAAATATGTATTTAAAAAGTGCTCCCCTCTGCCAAGGTGTCCAAGTGTATTACCCACTTTCTTTTTCATTAAGTTCAGTGTAACTGGATTTATGTTGATATTTTTGATCCACTTGTACTTTGGCCAGAATTTCTTAGGTTTTCTAAAACAATGGATTTATAATATTATTATAAATTAAACCCCCACTTTAATTGAGAAAAAAATCTAGTCTATTGGTCAACATGTAATTAAGCCCAAAGTAAGTAGAGAAGTGAATCTGGATATGGTTTCTGAGGGCTGTTTAAAGTGATTCTTTATTAACACAAATTACGAATATTTCTCAGTTGCCACAGGTTTTCAGTTCTAACTTTAAGGATAAATTACATTGAAGAAAACGCTGGAAATACCCCTTCTCATTATATTAGACAAATAACAACTATTCTTAGAGAGAAAATAGGTATCTGCAGAACATTTTTAACTTGTATATATATATATATACACGCATATATGTGTATATATATGTATATATATGCGTGTATATATATATATGTGTAAACTATGTTTGAACAGTGAAAAAAATTAGCAAATAAATTGTCAATCACATAACTACATGATGAATTCAACTGAAGCCATTTTCCTTTTGTAATCTAATTACTGGTAGAGTTAACATAGATTTTGTCCACTGACATGCAACTAGCAATTTTTAAAAAATCAATTTTCATTTATACCTAAGGGTAGTTAGCATAAAATTAATATACTTTCTTATTATAAAATATTACACATGTTGCATAAGATGTATATGTTATATAATGCCTATATAATCTCTATTCTTATAATTTTAATTTTTTATATTCCAACAAATTAATGTTTATTTAAAAGGATTTATGAAATCATAACACCGTTTATTTCAAAACACAGAAGAAATGTTGATGTCTCTACCATGACTCAAACTCAAAAGTTAGAAAAAAACAGGATAAATATGTCTCTCTTTTCCCCAGCCAGGGATAGAGATGTGCAGCTAAGTCTTTTTCATCAGTCAGCTCTGATTTCATCCTGTAGGTCTAAGCGTAACAAGGTTATGAGGTTTAGCTTTGATAAAGAAGTAAGCTGTGGGGCTTGAAGAGCTTGGTGCCTTTTGTGGGTAAGAAAGATCACCTACATGACCCATAGACAAAGAGTGAGCAATAACTTCCTTGAATGAGGCTACCTTAGAAAAGATAGACCCAAAGACAGGAAAGAATGAAAAAGCAAAGTCATACACTTGTATAAAATGATTGTCATTCATGTAACACTATATCCACATCTATCTTCTCAATGATATGCCATTGGGCAGGTATTAGAGTGATGGATTTTAAACAAAATGCAAAGCTAAAGTCAGCTCAGGGTTTCTCATCCTGAGGCAATTCCTATACCATAGCCACCAGACCTTGCATTTTAGACAGTGAACTAGGTGAGAATTGTAACATGAGTCTGACTTCATAATTTTACTGTTGGGAATGTCTACTGGTTTACAAAGAACAAATAAAACATATAGGAAAGACCCCACAGGTCTTGGGATCTCAAGATGCCCAGCCTGTTATTAAGAACTTGAGTATAACTGGAAGACTTGGATGGAACTACAGAGTAACACGAGAATCTCACAAATTGCTATAAGAAAGAAAACTTGTTTAAGATTACCTCTAGGCCTTAATGATGGCGAGAAATAAGCATTCAGCCCATGAGGAAGTCCAACAAAAATAAAGTTGTTGTCCCTTCAGAACCTAAGGCAAAAATGGAAGGAAATCATAGAGATCTTTTCTTTCATCAAGACATGGAGCTCTTCTAATCCTTCCACCGTGCAGCTCGTTAGGCTGTAGTCCTCAGGAGCAAAATAAAGAGACAATCAGAGCCATTCACCCTTCAGTCAGCTCCAAACTAGGACAGTGGTTGAGATGTGAGTGGGAGAGAAGTCATGAGACCCAGTCATTAGCACCCAAAGCACAGCTATTCTTGAACCTGATATCTCAAGAGCAGAAAGATATAAGAGAAAAGAAAGAAAGGTTATTCTTCCAGAAAATTAAATAGAAAATTTAGGAAAGGAAGAAAGGGGTATTGAAAAAAATCAGGATATCTATCACTCTGTCCAAGAGGAGAGTTTATGATCAAGAAAGGTCTAACCCATCATGTTCACTGTAGTGGGATTATGCTGGTAATGTAAATATTTGTCCCGCCTATGGGTTTAATATAAGCTGATTGGTCAAAGTCAAGCAGGAAGTGTGGGCATGGTACCAGGATAAGAAAACTCGGGAACATTTTAGAGCAGAGACAGACACCAGACACAGATGCCAGAGAGCCATCAGAGAGAGCCACCACAGACATTACGGGGAGATGGCAGCAGACACAAAGGAAAAAACATGGGTTGAGTTCAGATGAAGGAGCTAGCAATGCCTGGGCCCTAGGTCAATCAGCATAAAAATAATATGTGCCTGTGTGTGACTATTTGAGGCAAAGCAGGGGTCAAGTGTGAGACTAAACCTCTGGCCCAGGTCCAGAAAGTCCAGGCCAGAATCATTTACAACAGGTCACAAATAGAGAGAGTAGAGCAGAACACAAGCCTTGAAGATGAAGAAAAATTGGTGAAGTGATGTAAATAGAGCCCTCATTTGTAAAATCTCAGAGAAATAAAACTGATATTTGATATTAATAAGAATTTAAAAATAATTTTTAAAATTCTTCATTTCTTTCCATAACATAAAGATTTCAAGAGTAACAAGAAGAGTACATGCTTCGAAGTCTAGGGTCAGAAGGGTTCAGTACCCCAAATGTGGGCAAAGGAAAGTATAGTTAGAAAGGAGTTAGTCATGCATTGATGTCATTTCTTCAGAGACTTGAACCTGCTCCCTGGAGTTACCTTAGATCAGATGGGCTTTTGCTCAAAATGACAACTTCACATATTGATCTCTGCCTGTGAATAGTAAGATTGTGTATCATCAGACTAGAAATGTCATATATGTATTTAAATTGGTATTAAGGGTCTTAAAATTAAATGAATAGCAATTTCTAGATTGTAGTAATCACTACTATATACTGAAATTCAATAAAATTCTGCTTTGTTTTTGTTGTTTGAAGAATAAAATTGTGGTGTTCTTGTTATTTTTACTTTTTAACAGCTTGAAAATATTTATTTCTTGATTAATGCTTACTGTGAGATAACCTAAGTTGTGTAACAGAAAATGCTC
The DNA here is from genome assembly GCA_004025045.1 of Sigmodon hispidus. Lineage (NCBI taxonomy): Eukaryota > Metazoa > Chordata > Mammalia > Rodentia > Cricetidae > Sigmodon > Sigmodon hispidus. The sequence continues at coordinate 61,192 of PVIH01011739.1, read as the reverse complement.
AGGCATCTCTAAATTAAAGTCAAATATAATCAATTCTGTAAAGTAATTTCTCATCTCACAAGAACAGTAAAACATCTTACTGTTTGTTTGCCCAGTATGTGTTTTTGTATGCTTTCTAAATTAATTTGGTGCCTTGTTGTTCCTCAAAAATGTTTAAACAAATAAATTTGTTGTTGAAAAAGTTTAAAGCAATATATCATAAGTCCATATTTAATATGAAATAACACAGAAAACAGGAATAGCAAGTATAATCAGATAAAAGATTTTCTGTATTTGTGAAATTTAAAATATTCACTAGCAAAATAACAAACCTAAACTTTCTCACTATTATCCTGCTAAATGCTTTCTCTGGCTCATTTTGGATTTAGCAGTTTCTGCACAGTCTCACAACATAAACTGGGTCTCTTTAGAGCAAAAGTGTCACATATTTGGTTTTAAAATCTTTGTCTTGGAAAAGCATGATTGTTATCAATTCCTATTTATCAGAGGTACTTGAATCTGTAACACCTAGAATAGTGAAGAATAGTGAAGAGAAAAGTGGATGAAAATTTATTTAAAAAGTAAAACTTTCTTTCTCCCTCAAACTTCTCTATTACCCAGAGAAACAAAAGCAAAAATGTTACATAAGTCAAAGACAAATACAATGACTTACAGCCAATTTTATTAGAAAATGTATAGTTACTAATATAGAAAAAAGTTATTTAGCATTATCATTTCATAAGATTGTTATTTTCTATGGCTGTTATTTGAATACTGATAATTTTTACATAACACATAGGTGTCCATATTTCTCTTGCCTATAGTTTTAATGATAATTTTTACAGTTCAGAATGCTGAAATGGGATCAAGTAAAATAAATACAAGTTCTAAAAGTTCTAGATTGTACAAAGGTTTTATTGGTGGCTCAGATCATCTAAACATTGAGCCATAAAGTACATCTGTAGAAAATAAAGTGAATGCTACAATGGGTTTAGTGAGAAATAAGTGATTAGATACGCTGTCTGGCAAAAGAAGAATGAGCATGGGCAGATTCATTAACTCTTCTGAATTGAACATTTTTTTTTCATTACAGCTTTTGTTACATAATGCTGTTTATAGAATACAAGATACTGCAAAGAAATGAGGGATACAATGTTTTCAACTTACTTTACCACAATATAATATGTTATTGATTTTATTATTGAAAATTATTAAGAATAAAAATATTTGAACATATATGTTTAATTGAAGCAAATATGATTTAAGTGTGTATTTGTAAATAGTAATTTCCAAGACTTAAGGAGTTCTATCATAACATGTTATAAAAGTCAGTAACTGTATGGCTGATATTCAAACAACAGAGAGATCAGAGGAAAATTCTTAGTTGTGCAACAAAATAAGCTGCTCTGATGTTTTCTTTCTTTCATTCTTTTTTGAGTAACTTATGACCTTCTCTTACACTTGCAAAATCCTTCAGAGGAAAGACAACTTGAGGATCCTGAGTTTTTCCTTAGGATACCAAATGCTAAAACAAATTTAGATTCATCTTAATTAAAATTCTTTTATTATTAAACCATTGTAACAATTTATGCCTATCTATAGATAATTTATTTTTGAGAAATAAAATATTTAATAGGTAGTGGAGATATTTTAGCACAATTAATGATAAAAGCATTTAGATCATTTTAGAAGCTCCCATAAAATACAGCTTGGTATTCTTCTAGATTCAGATTATATGGAAAAGTAGTTACCCATTATATGCTATATATACATAAATCCAACATAAAATCTATTTCATCTGAAAGGAGAATAACAACATTGAATATGTAAAAATTATTTGAGTACTAAATGTTATTTGTTTAAATCGTGTTTGTTATTTTATCAGTGAACTGAATAAAATTCATGATAATTTTATTAAAAATCTTATATGTTAGAGGACTGAAGGATACTGGAGTAGAAATACAATTTACTAATTAAAATGCCATAATAATGTAGTTTATAGTTCTAAAAACAATAATTTGAACTTTAAACACAATTTCTATTGTCCACAAGATAAAGGTCTATTCTTAATATTCTAGATTTCAAAAGTAAAATATCTATTTTTCCATCCATTTATACAATATTTTATCTTAATTTAATAAATGCTATTTCTGTGAGATTTTTTTGTGAGTTCAAAATGCAGTAGTCTCATAAACTATCCTCTATGATGCCATAAGTTTATTGATTTTATTACAGGTACAATATGATATTACTTTTGGGGGTTACACAATCAAAATAGTTTACATAAATGAGTTTCACATGTTCCAAAGTTAAAAATACATAAGGAAATTCTATGACTGAAAAAAAGTAGAAAGTCTACACAACTCTGTATATACAACATATTAAGGAAGAAATCCTTTATTGTAGTGTTTTCTATAAAATGCAGTATGACTTTTCCTACATGTTACATTTTATTTATATTTCCATGTTCTTTTTCATTAATATTTTGAGACTAGGGTATGTTTCAAAAAATGGCTTAACAATCTTCTAAAAATAATTTCCCAGACAAAGACAAAGCAGAATGAGTGCAGAGAAAGCAACAATTTTTTACTGATCTCCAGTTCTGTACAGTGTTTATTTGTATAAGTGCATAGATTATTAAATATAAACCAAGTTCTAAATATAACAACACTTAAATTTAAGGAATATAAACCTACAACTTATTAAGATAGATGTGATTTAATAACTTCTGTGATAAGTACAAATCTTTTTCATGTATAAATATTTTAACATATTACATAAATAAGAACTAACTGTATTGAAATATTTAATACATAAGACTTTATGCATATTTTCTCATGTATCATGTCAGAATGACAAATAACACACTGAATCAGTTATTTCCTAATCACAAAGTACTAAATTTAGGTTTAACGAAAGTAAAACATTATGGAATCAGACAATGTTGATTTTATCTACAACTTGAAGCATTTGAACAAAACAATAAAAAGAAGATTGAGCTTATCACAAAACTTGAGTGAATCATAGCGTCACTTTTTTCTCAAGAGGAACAAATAGAAGTTTGATACTATTTGTCTTTCAAACAACAAAATCTGTTCTTATGTATTGTAACATGCAAATGATATTTGAATTGATTTTCAAAAGCTTATTTCACAGAAAATCCTAAATATTTAATTAGGAAAGCCACAAAACAGCTGCAAAATAAATTGTACTTATTCAATTATTTGAAAAGTGAGATTAATTTTTTTTCACAATATTTATGAATTGTATTTTTAAAAAGCATGCTTGACAAATTAAATTATATTTTCACATTTGCTTTTCTTCATGCACTGGTAATTCTAAACATTCACAAAGGATCCAAATTTATAAACAGATTATGAACTCCCCTGATGACGGAGAGAATAAACTTGAGGAACAAAAGTATTAACATTTTGTACAGTGGGAAGAGGTTTTAAGCAACACTCTAGAATATAAATGCACAATGTAATTTAGATATCTTTTTTTTTTGAAACTTAATAACCAAATCAGCATGTGCCTTGCATTTAGTAAAGAAACAATCAAATCCTGGTAACAATGTTAATCTTCCAAATGAAGTGTACATCATATTATCAGTAAGCATTTAAAAAATAAAAGGAGTCATAATTTTATACCTTAATGCTTGTGCCACTTCTTTAAGTTGTATGAGTACTACAAAACGGAGGTGTGAAAAGTCACATCCCATTACTGAGAAATCTTAGAATTACTTAATCAACCACCTGATTATTCTGGCAGATAACATAAGGCCAATATATTCCACCTCATCTTCCTTTAGAATCTACATGTGTCATTGACTCCCTCGTAAACTTGCCAACTAGTATCATCTTATTATTTTTACTTTCTTCAATTACTGAGTTCAAACACTACTGCCTTCTCCTCAGATTTTTTTCACTAATGTGCATATAGATTTGTTCTTTTAGAGCAGATACTGCTCCCATGAGAAGTGAATAAAAGAAACACCTTATAGAACTCAGTTATTAATTAGATGTCTATATTAAATACTTCTACTAAGAGATAAGGAGACTTTGTTGAAGAAAAGTCGAAATAAATATAATAGAGTGAGAGAGGACATGAAGGGCAGCAACAAGAAAATAGGATTTTTAGAAACCAAACAACACAGACACACATAAAATTTGAGACTGTGCAGCATGAATGGGGCCAGAAAATGTCTAAATCAGATATGGTCAAATCTCTAAGATGGGAAGAATGGCAAAAGCCTGTGTCTATCCTAGAATCCATCCCTAATTCATAACCAAACACATGGAAAAATTGTTTTCTCCAATGAAACACAGGTTCCATGCCTAGCAGGAGTTGGTCAATAAAAAAATAAACATACTGTTCTTAAAGAAATAGAGTAGGGTTATGTCCGAGATCATGGAACCAGGAAGCTGAGTCGGCCCTGGCAGAAGTCGAATCTCTCGGTGTCGATTGGCCAAACAGATCCCCACTGATATCCTGAACAACTCACAGCTACAGGCTGCTGTCCAAGCCCTGTCTTCTAACTACAACTTTGAAATCCCCAAGACCATCTGGAGGATCCAACAAGCCCAGGCCAAGAAGGGTGAGCCCCAAAAGATGGAGTTGGGCTGAGGCTGGAGAGGCCGCCTGCCCAGACACAGCCACATTCCTGTGTCCTATCTCTGGCCCTCTGCCTTTCATGTCTTCCTTGTCTTGTAGTGGCCTTACAAATGCCAGAAGGCCTCCTCCTCTTTGCCTACTCCATTGTGGATATCTTGGAAAGGTTCACAGACGCTGAAGTGATGGTGATGGGTGATGTGACCTATGGGGCTTGCTGTGTAGATGACTTTACCGCAAGGTCCTTGGGAGTCGACTTTCTGGTTCACTATGGCCACAGCTGTCTAGTCCCCACGGACAACTTTCCAAGACTTTCATGTGTTGTATGTCTTTGTGGATATCCGGATAGATAATGCTCACCTTCTGGACTCCATCCACCTCACCTTTACCCCAGGCAGCTCACTTGTTCTGATCAGCACTATCCAGTCTGTATCAAGTTTGCAGGCAGCTGCACAGGAACTGAGAGCTGATTATCATGTCAGTGTCCCACAGTGCAAGTCCCTGTCCCCTGGGGAGATTCTAGGCTGCACATCCCCTAGACTACCCAAGGAAGTGAAAGCTGTTGTGTATATTGGAGATGGCTGCTTCCATCTGGAGTCTGTCATGATTGCCAACCCTAATGTCCCTGCTTACCGGTATGACCCATATAGCAAAGTCCTATCCAGAGAGCACTATGATCATGGGCGAATGCAGGCCATTCGCCAGGAAGCCATTGCTGTGGCCCACTCATCCAAGTCCTGGGGCCTCATTCTCGGAACTTTGGGACTCCATGGTAGTCTCAAGATCTTGGAGCATTTTAAATGTTAGCTCAAAGACTTGGGACTTCTGTTCGTGAGGCTTCTGCTCTCTGAGATTTTCCCCAGCAAGCTCAGGCTGTTTCCTGGAGTGGATGTGTGGGTGCAGGTGGCATGTCCACACCTCTCCATTGACTGGGGTTCAGACTTTCCCAAACCACTGCTGACACCTTATGAGGCCGCTGTGGCCCTGAAGGATATTTCCTGGCAGCAGCCCTACCCTATGAACTTCTACGCTGGCAGCTCCCTAGGGCCATGCACGGTGAATCACGGTCGGGACCCAGGACCCCGGAGTCTCAGCAAGCAGGGCAAGGTGCTGCAGAGGTTGAGAGACCAGACTCTAGCCCAGGACTGTGAGGATTGCAGCTGCGCAGACCAGAAGGACCCTATGCTCTGGAGGTTGGTGGTTTTCTGAACAGGAAGCAGATGTTTTCTCTGCACTGGAAGAGCCTACAGCTTGCAGGGGTTTGGAGGAGGCCCTGAAAACGGTGGCACAGGCCCTGCATACGATGGGGCCTTTTGATGGACTTCTTGGCTTCAGCCAGTGGGCTGCACTAGCAGCTTTTGTGTGTGCCCTGGGTCAAGCAGGCAATCCTCGCTTCCCCTTGCCGAGATTTATCATATTAGTGTCAGGGTTCTGTCCCCGAGGCCATGGCTTTAAGGAATCCATCCTGCAGAGCCCCTTGACACTGCCTTCACTTCATGTTTTTGGGGACACTGATCGAGTCATTCCTTCTCAGGAGAGTATGCAATTGGCTAGCCAATTCCTTGGAGCTGTCACCCTCACCCACTCGGGTGGTCACTTCATTCCAGCAGCTGCATCCCAGTGTCAAGCCTACCTCAAGTTCTTGGACCAGTTTGCAGAGTGAAGGATCAACAAATGTCTCCAAACTGCTTCCTCTTTGCTCTAGCAGCCAGTTATCTGATGCCCTCCTGTTCTTAACGTTGTGGAATCTCCACTGTGGCACTCTTACCATGGCTAGCAGAAAGACAACTGTCAGTTCTCAAGACTCACATTAACCCTTTGTCCTTTACTGGAGCAATGAGGAGCAGGCAGCATTAATAGACTCATTTATGATAAACATGACAAGGTCAGAAACCTGAGAGGAAAGTGGTATGCAAAGCAGGGGCTGGCACCCCTATCGTTGCTGCACAATAAAGTGGTGGTTTAGATTGTGAACATCTTTTTCCTGCTACACAGATCCTGGGCAGTACCAAGCTAGGAATTACTTGGAGTTGTGAAGAACCCCTAAACACATTTTCGGTGGAAGTCTTTTTTTTTTTTTTTATTGTTTTGTGCCTTTTAAAATTCTGCTTATTTATTGTGTGTATGGATGTATTCAAGCCATGACTGTGCAGGGAAGTTAGGAGATCAGGGTGGGACTCTGAGGCTTGGCAACATATGCCTTTACCTGCTGACCCCTTTTGTAGAAGTCTTAAATCCTAGATTAAAGAAGCCAGAGAGAGGTCTTAGTGATTGAATCAGAGTTTTTACATCTGGAGAGAATGCCTGCCTGCATCATCTGCTTTTAGGCTGCCTAGATTCTGATACCTGAGAATTGGGAGTAGGGTTTTGTTTTGTTTTGTTTTGTTTTGTTTTGTTTTGTTTTTGTCCCTGTCATGTTGTTTCTTTCTCTTCCATAACTGCCCCATCCCTTCTGAACTCTGAGCTTGAAGGCATGAATCATACCAGATGTTGGAGAGAGGCCAAAAACAGCACAGAATAAACTGCTTTTTCCAAAAAAGAAAAAAAAAGAAAGAAAAAAGAAATAGAGGAAAGAACAAAAATAAGCTGAACAAAATAAATAAATTCCTTAAAGAAATAAACAAAAATAAGAAAAGAAAATGCAATTAAACAGATGAAGAAAACAGTTCAAATTGAAAATTGAAATACATGCCATACAGAAGATACAAACAAAGTAAAGCTGGAAATGAAACATCTGAGTAAAAAAACCCAGAAACTTCAGATAGAAGCATAACCAAAAGAATGCAAGAGATAAAAAAGATAATCTATGGCATGAAAAATATGGTAGAGGAAATAGATTCATCAAAGTCAACACCAAAAAAAAACCCAACCAAACAAACAAACAACAACAAAAAAAAAACAGTCATAACAGAAAACATAGGACACCATCTAAAACCAAATGTAATAATAATAGAAATAAAAAGAGAGAAAGAATACTAGCTGGCACCTCAGAGCTCATTCCATTCAGAGGAACACCTAACCCAATCTTGATATTAGGATTAGGAAATCAGACTTGCTTAGAGTGGGTACTTCATGCTGAGCTGACCCACATTGGAAGGAGATGAGGGGATAGCTAAGAAGGTGGCAGAAAGCTGACTAGGAGGGATTCAAAAGGAGGAAGGGAGATACTGGATAGGAAATACTTTATTTTACAAATAAATTTGAAGCTCAACTGGATAACAGTCCTTAGAATTTCATTAGCAAAACTCTGTCCAAGATCCCTTGCGGTGGGAATATTCTCAGTATACTGAAAATAAAGGAACTGGTTTGGCCTATGTAGAGCACCATAGAAGTGGGTGGAGAATCAGATGACAGGCAGGTAGAAGGAGGGTGGAGTTAAAGTCTCCATTTGACCCCCCAACAAGAGATATGTGAGAAATACAGGTGAGCCACGGGCTGGGCCACATGGTGGGTAGATTAATAGACATGGGTTGAATTAAGATGAAACAGCAAGCTAGTAATGTGCTTGAGACATGGCCCAAGCAGTATGAAGTTAATATAAGTGTCTGATTCATTTCTTTGGGGGACAAAAGTTGCCGTGGGCCAGGTGCAAAACTCCGGGCCCAAATGCCCAGGAAACTTTTGAAAACAATCCCTGTATGTGCTCAGGGAATAAAGAAGAGAAAGAATATTAGCTGAAAATCATAGAAAATACATTTTAAAAAATCATAGAAAAGAACTTTCCCAATCTAATGAAGTAGATGCCTTAATAATACAAGGAGCTTGTATTATACAGAACATATAATACAGAACACCAAATAGACTGTACCTCCTCCCCCAAAAATATTTCTACTCATCCCATAATAATCAAACCACTAAACATAGAATAGAATAAAGAAACAATACTAAGAGCCACAAAGAAAAAAAGGTCAAATAGCATATAAATGTAGACCCATCAGAAAGAATAATACTTGAATTCTCATTGAAAACTATGAAGGCCAGAAGGTTGTGGACAGACATTATGCAGACAGTATAAGACAATGGATGACAGCCTACACTGCAATATCCAAGCATACTCTCAATCATCATAGAGGGAGTAAACAAGATATTCCTTGAGAAAACTTGATTTAAACAATACCTATCTACAAGTCCTGCCCTACAGAAAACACATAAAGAAAAAAAATCCAACCTAAAAAGTTAGATGCATTCATAAAAAACAAAAGCAATAGATAATTCCACACACACAAAGAAAATCACAAAGAAGGAAAAAAATACTACCACCAAAAATAAAATAAAATATATAACAGAAATAAGCAGTCACTGGTCATTAATATTATTTAATATCAATGAACTCAATTCCCCTATAAAAAGATACATGCTAACAGAATGAATATAAAAACTGCATCCATCCTGCACTTGCATATTAGAACTACACCACAACTTCAAAAAGAAATACCACCTTAGAGTAAATTGAGAAAAAAAATTCCAATAAAATTGACTAACCAAGCAATCTGGTTTAGTTTTCATAATATCTAGCAAAATAAGATTTAAATTAAAATAAATCAGTAAAGATCAGGAAGGACATTACAAATTCATCTCAGGAAAAATCTATCAAGATGAAATCTTAATCCTGAACATTTATGCCATTTATGCACCATACACAAGTAAAAGAAACATTACTAAACCTTAAATTGTACCTCAAACTACACAAAAAAAATAGTGGGTGACCTCAAGAAACCACTCACACCAATGGGCAAGTCTGCCAGACAGAAATTTGGCAGGAAAAGAAGGGATTTAAGAGATGTTAAGACTAAAATGGACATAGTAGATATATACAGAACTTTCAACTCAAACACAAAAGAATATACCTTCTATATACAACCCCATAAAACATTCTCTAATATTGACCACATTCTTAGTCATAAATTAAATATGAATAGATTTTAAAAATTGGAATAACCACGTATAAAGGTTATTTATTGGACTCCTTATCAGGCCACCATTGCTTAGAATTCAACATGAACACAAATTACAGAAAGCCTACAAACACATAGAAAATCAACAAATCTCAAGAGACCCTCCTCTGGGTAAAGAAAGAAATAAAGGAAAAATTAAAGACTTTCAAGAACTCAATGAAAATGAATTCACAAATTACCTAAACTTATGGGACACAATGAAAGCATGGGTAAAAGGAATGTTCATAGCCCTAATTATCTATATAATTTTTTTGGAGTGGAAATTTTTCTTAAGTGATATAATAGCAAACCTGAGAACTCTAGAAAAAAGTAAAAAAAAATTCACCCAGTTAAAGTGTAATTCAGAAAATAATAAAACTCTGTGCTAAAAATAATAATATTGAGACAAAGAAAACAATGCAAAATATCAATAAAATAAAGTGGTGATTTTTTGAGAAAAACATATGGTAGACAAACCCTCAGTTAAACTAACCAAAATTCAGAGTAAGAATATCTAAATTAACAAAATCAGAAATGAAAATGAGATATAACAGCAGACACAAAAGAAATACAGAGAATCTATAGATTATACTTCAATAACCTTTACTCCACAAATAAACAGCCTGAAAGGAACAAAAAGTTATCATCTTATTACATGCTGAAAAATCCTTGGACAAAAATCCAATACCTCTTAATGATAAAGGCTGTATAAAGATCAACAATACAAGGAACATACAGAAGCAAAATAAAAGCAATATACAGCAAGCCAATATCAACTAAATGGAGAAAAACTCAAGAGTGATCCCACCAAGACAAGAATGGCCAATCTTCCTGTATCTATTCAATGTAATACTTGATTTTTTTTCTTTTTTTTTTAATTTCCATTGAAATATTCTATTTATTTGATGAATTAAATTGTAGAATGTAGCTAATATACATATCTTTAGAAACTTTTTTCCTTTTTGTATTATGAATAAAGTCTTATTTTTTTATCCATGTATCCCCTTGTTCAAACTCCCATCACCCTCCCATCTCTCCCAGTCACTTTCTCTTCTCCCCATCTACTGAAGGTTAGTTAGAGGAAAAAGACAATAAAAGTAGATGAAGGAGATGAAAGAAGTCAAATTTTACTATTTGCAGATCATATGATAGTATGTATATGTGATCCCTAAAATTTAACCAAGGAACTCCTACACCTAATAAACAACATCAGCATTGTGGCAAAATATAAGGTTAACTCAAAAAAATTTAATAGCCTTCCTATATACAAATGATAAAGGGTATAAAAGAAAAATTAAGAAAATATCACTCTTTACAATTATCATAAATAACATAAAATGTCTTGAAGTAACCTCTAATAAATGAACTCAAAGAACTGTATGACAAGAACTTTATATCCTTAGAGAAAAAAAAATTGAAGAAGATATCAGAAAATAGAAAGATCTCCTATGCACTTAGGTAGAATAAACATAGTAAAAATGACAATCTTACCAAAAGTAATTAACAGATTCAATGCAATCCACAACAAAGTCCCAACAGAATTTTTTAAAGACATCAAAGAAACAATATTAATTTCATATGACCCCTTCTCATTCTAATAAAATAAAAAAGAACAATGCAACCACATCCACCGAACAGCTTGGGATCAGAAACACCCTGGACTGACCCTTCAAACCCCAGTCCAACTATAGGAACACCTGACTCAATCTTGAGGGGGGGAAAGAACTGAATTTGGTCAGAAGTGGAAACTGATATAAGCATTATTGGGTCAGTGGGACCATAGGACTGTCTGCTCCCTGCCCAGGGAGGGGATGGGGAGTTGCAGAGAAGAAAAATGACCAGATGTGTTGGGAGGGGGAAGAGACCTTGAATAAGGATATACAGGGATGGAAAAAAAATTCAGAGGGAAAGATGAACATAAAGAAAATAAATGTGTAGCAATCTTATTTGTATTTCCACCCTTGATAAGCCATGCTTATGATTCTTATCCTCTGTATAGTTATTGTTAACTCTTCCACATTTTAAATTCTTTTTACTGTGTTTTTTTTTTTGATAAATACAAAATAAAGAAGGAAAAAAAAAGGAACAATGCAAATAAAAAGTTTTCATGTATTCATGTATTTATTAGTTATTTAACAGGGCCCTGAACTCTAATTTTTATGAAAGTTTTTCCTATTTTCACTATATAGGTGCACATTAGAGATGTAAATGAGAAAATGTATAGTATCAAGAATATTGCTGGAGAGGATGAGGAACAAAGGGAACACTCCTTCATTGTTGGTGGGAGTGTAAACTTGTTCAGCCACTCTGAAATGCAGTATGATGGTTTCTCAGAAAACTGAAAATCAATCTCCCCAAGGATCCAGCAATACCACTTTAAGGCATATAACCTTATGCACATTCGTACTGCAAAGACATTAGCTCCACTATGTTCATAGCAGCATTATTAGTAACAGCAACAACCTGGAAACAACCTAGATGCCCCTCAAATGAAGAACAGATTAACAAACTGTGGTACATCTATACAATGAAGTACTACACAGCGGTAAGAAAAAATGGTATTCTAAAATTTGCAGGCAAATGGATGGATTTGAAGAATATCCGCTTGACTGAGGTAACACAATCCCGGAAAGAGAAGCAAGGGGATGTACTCACTCATTAGTGGACTTAAAAAAAAAAAGTCATTGTATACAATAGTTCAAGGCTAGAACATAGCTAAATGATGCAGTGCCTCACTTCTGCATTGATGGCTTCTGGCAGGGGTGTGAGTGAAGAAAGTTTTGTTTGCTTTGAGGGTCTGGCCACAGGGTGTTTCATTATGCTCCAGTAAACAAATGAGGAGTATGATTGGGAGTTTTGTAAATGGGGAGATCATAAGAGTGGGTATGAATCTGAGAGTTATGATAACTGAGTTTGATGTGGTACATGGTGTAAAATAAGCAAATTATAAATATATAAATAAAATTTAAAAAGAAAAAACCAAAAATCTCTGGATTTCTAAAACTATTCCATTCAATAAAAATACTTCTGGAGAAATCACCATCAGTGACTTTAAGTTTTTTTTTTATTTTTATTTTATTTTATTATTATGAACAAAGAAGTCACACTTTCTATCCCTGACTTTGTTTTACCATAGAAGTATAGTAATAAAAACAACTTATATTGGCATAAAAACAGACACAACAATGAAATCTAATGAAAATTTCTGGCATTAATCCATACACCTATTAACACCTGTTTTTGACGGGGAACTAAAAAATATACAGTGAAAAAGAAAGCATCTTCAACATTTTTGCTGACACAACTAGATGTTGGCATTTTAAAAAAATGTATATATTTCTATATCTATCACCCTGTACAAACTCAAATCTCAGTGGATCAAAGACTCAATATAAACCCATTTATAGTGAACTTGGTAGAAAAAGAGGTCAAATAGCCTTGAATGTGGCACAGGGGTACATTTCCTAAAATATAACAGAAGTAGCACACACACTGAGAGCAACAATAAATAAATGGGACCTTCTGAAACTAAGAACCTTCTGTAAGGCAAAGGACATAATCAGTAAGATAAAACATCAGCTTAAAGAATACAAAAAGATCTTTACCAGCCCTACAGTTGGTCTCTAAAATATATAAAGAACTTAAGAAAGTAGAGATAAAAACCCCAAATAATCCAATTAAAAATAGGGTTTACAGTCAAATAGGGAATTCTCAACAGAAGAATTTCAAATGGCAGAATAACACTTAAAGAATTTCTCAACATCCTTATCTATCAGGAAATGCAAATTAAAACAACTCTGAGATACTAACTTCCATCTGTCAGAATAGCTAAGTTTAAATACATTGACAGCAAATTATGCTGGAGGGGATGTGGAGTAAGAACACTTCTCCATTGCTGCTGGGAATGTAAATTTGTACAACCTCTTTGGAAATTAGTAAGTTGTGATTTCTCAGAAAACTGAGAATCGTCCAGGAATATCACTCTTAGTTATATACTTAAATAATGCACATTTGTAGTACAATGACATTTCCTCAACTATGTTAATAGCAGCAATATTTGTAATATCCAGAACATGTAGACAACTTTTATGCCTCCAACTAAAAAAAATGGATAAAATGAATGTGACATATTAAGCACATTGAAGTGCTACTAAGCAAAAAGAAAAAAAAAGACAGAAAGAAATTGACATCATAAATTTTTCAGACAGTAGATCGAACTTGAAAGATACAATTTGAGTGAATAAACACAGACTCAGAATGACAAACATGTTATGTAATCACTCATAAGTAAATTTTAGATATAAAGCAAGGACAATTTGGCTAAAATTTATAACCCAGGAACAGCTAGGTAATACAAGGAACCTAAGAGGGGAACCATGGATTCTCCTGAGACACAGGAAGTAAATAAGATCTAATGAGTAAAATAGGACCGCGGAGTGGGAGTGCGTAAGGGGAGATGGGAAGAGAACATAAGGGAATAACATGGTTGACATGGGGAAGGACATAGAGGGAAAACAACTCACTAGATATTTTACTCGAGGGTGACATTGTGTGGCTAGAGAGTAACCTGGTCCCATAAAATTATCCAAAAATCCACAAACAAGACCCCAAGCAATGGTACAGAGGATGCCTAAACTGTCTTTCTCCAAAATAAAGTTGATTGTCATCATACAACTTCCATCCAGCAACTGATGGAAGCCAATGCAAAGATCCACAGCTAACCACTGGGTTGAGCTCCCAATAAGTAGGAGAGAAATGTGAGAGATTATATGAACAGAGGGTCAAGATCAAAATGAAGAAGCCCAAAGAGACAGCTGACCCAAACTATTTGGAGCTCAGTGATTCTGGACTGAAAACTGGAGAACTGCATGGGAATGAAAGAGGCCCTCTGAATGTAGATTACAGGTAAACGGCATGGACATTTTGTGTGGTCTTTGGAGGTGGGACCAGAATTTATTCCTAGTGCATGAACTGGCTTTTTTGGAGCTCATTCTCTATAGATGGATATTTTACTCAGAGATGGTACTTGGGGAAGGTCTTGTCCTGCCTCAAATGAGTATACCAGATTGTATTGACTCACCCTAAAAGTCTTTACTCTCCCTGAGGAGTGAATGGAGGGATGTGGAAACTGATGGAGTGATTAGAATGAGGAAAGAGAGGTGGAGCAGTGCTTTGTATGTAAAGAAAAAAATCAATAAACAGACATTAATAGCCATTTATAATATTCAAACTTATAGTCCTGTTAGGTATGTTTTCAATGTCATGCATCAATATTTTTAGGTCAATAGTCTTCAAACATTCAAAAACTTACATAATAGGGCATTAATGAGTTTAAAAACCTAGAGTTTGTGGGTTTTTTAAAACAATATTATAGTAGACACATCTGCTTCTGGTAGCATCAATCTATTTTGGAAAAGTTGGAGGCCATCAAAGAAACTTTATTTAGAGTTTGCTTACTTTATGGTAGAATGTGGGCAAAGAAACTGCCCTTGCATAATTTATGATAGTTACTGCCCAAACTGGAATAGTAGGACACAAGAAAGACTCCTAACAGACCTTGCCAAGACAAGGTAGGATAGTATTTAAAATTTCCTCCTTCACACGAAAATCTGTCACATATGCTAAACCAATAGGCAGAACTGGATGCCTGAAATATACAGAGGAACTTTGGATGACTGTCCAGAGAGTCTGACATCCATGTCATTAAGTGATATTTTTATCCTTCTGGGATCTTAGATTGAGTTCAAGACTAGATATCTATAGTTTTCCTTAGCTTTGACAGAAGTTAAATTAGAAACAAAATGTTGGAGTGTTAAAGATCAGATATAAAATCACCAAACATTAAAAAAAAAAGAAGAAGAAAAAAGAAAAACTGCAGTAAAGCTCAGATGGTCCTCAGTGGTCTGGGGTGCAGGCTTCAAAACACAGTAAAAACAATAAGCCATGTAAAAATTAAAATTACAAAGTATTCTCAATACTGTAGCATGTCCTTGTCTTGTTTTTCTTATATATTTGTTATTTGGTGATTTTACACCATGTACCACGTCAAACTTAGTTATCAAACCTCTCAGATTCATACCCACTCTTATGATCTCCCCATTTACAAAATGCACATTCTTGCTGCTCATTTACTTACTGGAACATAATGAAACACCCTGTGTCCAGACCCTTAAAGCAAACAAGTCTTTCTTCACTCACACCCCTGCCAGAGACCATCAATGTAGAAGTGAGGCACTGCGTCATTTAGCTATATTCTAGCCTTGAGCTCTTGTATACAATGACTTATTTTTTAAGTCCACTAATGAGTGAGTACATCTCCTGCTTCTCTTTCTGGGATTGTGATACCTCAATCAAGAGGATATTCTCCAAATCCATCCATTTGTTTGCACATTTTAGAATATCATTTTTTTTCTTACTGCTGAATAGTACTCCATTGTGTAGATGTAAAACAGTTTGTTAATCTGTTCTTCATTTGAGGGGCATCTATATTGTTTCCAGGTTGTTGCTATTACAAATGATGCTGTTGTGAACATAATTGAGCTAATGCTTTTTAGGTGTGAATATGAGTCTTTAGGGTATATGCCTTGAAGTGTTATTGCTGGATCCTTGGGGAGATTGATTCCCAGTTTTCTGAGAAATGGGCATACTGCATTCAAGAGTAGCTGAACAAGCTTACACTCCCCTCAACTCAAAGACAGACACAAATATATATGGACTTGATAATGTAACTGTAATTCTTACTTAATAGCTTTTCTGTTATATGTAGTTTTATAATGTTAAAAATACCTTCCTTTGAATTAGACAAAAAGAAAAATGTTCATGAATTATTCTTCTAAACACTATTCATAAGTATTACTCTTATGGGTTAATAAAAAACTTGTATGCTGTTAATCTAGCAGGAACTATAGACATGACATCCAGACAAAGTGGATACTATGATGAAGGAGGATGGTATAAGCAGAAATGTCATTCAGCCACGAAGGAAACAGGATATTTAGAAAATGGGGTAAGAAACCATGAACCATGTATTAAAGCAAAGATGAGAAATATAGATTAAGTTAAATGAAAGAGTTAGTAAGAAGCCTGAGCTATCTAGCTGAGTATATTTAATTAATATATGTCTCAGTTTGTTTATTTGGGAGTGGGAGGGCATGATAGAAAAAAATCCATTTACAAACATTTATTATTTAGTAATACAATTATTAAGAAAGATGTGATCATGAATATTGGAAGCAAAATCTCTTGAAAACGTGAGTAGATTTTTCTAAGTAATTAAAATATTATTCAGAGAGTATTTTAGACTTTTACAGAGATGGGTCTTAATATGCCTCAGATACTCACAAAAACATTTCAGTATTTTTCATTTGGACTAAGCACAGCTGTATTCTTTTATTCCATTACTTTGCTGATGTTTTTGATAAAGCAAAAATCTTTATTTCATTGTAAAATCAAGAGGTTAATGCCAAGGCTATTGCTTTCCAATATTCTGTTTAGAATTATTTTATCACAATAATTTAAAATTAGCAGACAAATTAAAAAATAATATAGAACAAATAAAAATACAACTCATGTAAAAAATACAGGAGTTTTATCACTTTTAATGAGATTTCAAATTAAAAAATTTAAAAAACCATAGCAATGTTTAGGACTCAGAATTCTTGCATGAAATATAAGGAAAGACCTCACTTTTCTGGTGGCTAGCCAGGGAAGACCCCAGATATCCATTATGCAAAATTGTGATCATAAAATAAAACTAAATACAACTTCAAAAACAAGTAATCAAGTAAGAGTACATGTCAAAACTCAATAAGTACCTGTGAAATTAAAGAAGAAACATAAAAATTATTTCAAAATCCTAGGATGAATGCATTGTTTTCCCCAAATCTGCAAATTTCTACCAAACTAAAAATTTTGTAAAAACCAAACAGCAAGTAAATGTAGTAAATATAAATTATGTAATTTTAGTAATTTCATAATACATTAAATAAACTTCCCATGCAACAATTTGTCATAGAACACATGCTAAACATCTTAATTTTACATAGATCTTAGTAAGGTGAAATTCAATTAACACCTGCATTATCACATGGCAATGACTATGAGAAGCTAATCTACACAAAAATGCATTACTTATAGTTTATAACATGATACTGAATGTTTAGAATGTTCATCAATAAAAAAATAGGTGTTTCAGATAGTGTTTAACCATTATGAACCCATTTTTGTATGAAGCCTATTACTAAGCACTTACAACATATACTGATATTCTTTCTCATAAATTGTTTAGGACTCAGAATGTGAAACATGCACATGTAATGATATGCATATGTGTGTGTGTATGTTTCTGTGTACATATATAAAATGAGTTCAAAGGATAGTTTGTGGCCTCTCAGATTATATAGAACTCTAAAAGTAAATACCAGAATATAGAACTGTAAATACAAGAATTTTAGCCCCAATCTCATTAAAAATGTGGACTTTACTCCAAACTACTCAACATCATAAACATCATATTTATAGCACATTTCAGATTGTGTAAGTGCTATTTTATATAAGTCAAATGTCTCTCCTACAGGTAAATATGATCAATCAAAAAAATCACAGGATAACATTTCCTTATCTACCTTAATATCTTACAGAACACTTATTATGGAATGCTTAAGACATAGTAAAAAGTTTAAGTTTTATTTCTTTATATTCATAGAATAAATTTGTTAGAGTGGGAGGAAAGTATAGATTCATAGTAGGTTAGTAAAACCCACAATTTCATGTGAAGGTTTTAGGAAGACTCACTGGTAAATACTTGAATTTCCTTTTAATTTTCAAAATATCAACATGTAGCATTATGCTATATATAAATAATTTATACAATGATAAAAATGTATCAGAGAAGCAGAAATTTGAATATTACCTTAACAGATAAACAAAGGCATTATATCAATGTATATATTGATATTTTCCACAGCATTTGATGGTTTTTCAGTAATTAGATTTTTCTGAAAATGAAATTCACATAAAAACATATAGTCTATAACTAATTAGAATGAGCTTCTCCTGAAAATATTTTCAATAAAATCATGAATAAAATCAAGTTAAATCCAATTGGATTAGTGCGTGAAGTTTCTCAATCAGAAGTTTATACTAAATTGATCAAACTTATTCTCCTCTGAGACTATGAGAGTAATTAATACAAATCAATAGAAAAACCAAATTTTAAAGAAACATGTCAGAAGCCTATTTATCTATTCAAATGCAGTGGAAATAGAACATATACTTATATGCATGCATAGGTAAATTTGTTTAGAAAAATATAAATTCAAAATATTTGTAAGAATAATAAATAATTTGGTATTACAGTCAGAAAATACAAAATAGCCACTTCAATTTTGATATAATATTTACAAAACTCTATGTAGTTAAGGGAAGGCATCAAAAAACCTGAAAATTATATATTTTTCTTTTATTTCTCATTTGTTTATTAGAGCTCTCAAGGATCCATAGCACTAAGTAACTAAAAAAAGAATTGCTGAAGGTAATGTAAAATTTCCATGGTTGAATTTTGGGGGTCACCAGGGAATCTGCAAATTTGATTTCTTTCTTTTTAGGTTCCCTTGTTGTCTCTTGGTTGTCTTATTTCTCTACATAAAATTTCAAAAAAAATATTGAATAGATATGGTGGGAGAGAACAGCTTTGTCTTGTTTCTGATTGTGTTTGATTTCTGTATATTGCCTTTTGTCAAAAGCTTTTTAAGTATCTACTGAGATGATCATGTGGTATTTTCTTTCAGTTTATTTTTTTTAATTTGATAAATGATGTTGAACCAATTCCTTATATCTGGAATAAAACTTACTTGATCATGGAGGATAATTTTTTGATAAGTTCTTGAATTTGGTCTGCCAGTATATTATTGATTGCTGTTACAGCAATATTCATGAGGAATATTTGTCTGTAATTCTTTTTCTTTGTCACATCTTTGTGTAGTTTTTGGTATCAGGGTGATTGTAGCCTCCTAAACATAGTTTGGCAATGTTTCTTCTGTTTCTATTGTGTGGAACCATTTGAGGACTATTGATATTATTCTGATAGAATTCTATGATGAATTCATCTGCTCATGAACTTTTTGCTTGTGAGACTTTCAATAATTGCTTTTGTTCCCTTATGATCCATAGGCATATTTAAGTCATTTATCTGGTCTTGATTTAATTTTGGGAAGTTGTATCTTTCCAGAAAACTGTGTGTTTCATTTACGTTTTTCTATTTTCTGGAGTACAGGTTTTTTCAGTATGACCTAATGATTCTTTGTATTTCCTAGGTGTCTGTTTTTATGATCCTCTACTCATTTCTGATTTTGTTAATTTGGATATTCTCTCTTTGCTGTTTAGTTAGTTGAGTTAAAGATTTGCCTATCTTGTTGACTTTCTCAAAGAACCAATTCTTTTTTATTGATTCTTTGTATTATTCTTTTTGTTTCAATTTTATTTATTTTTGCTTTGAGTTTAATTATTGCCTGACATGTACTTCTTTGTGATGAGTTTGCTCCTATTTGTTCTAGGGCTCTCAGCTGTGCTATTAAGTATCCTGTGTGAGAATTCTGCAAAACTTTTATGTAGTCATCTAGTGCTATGATCCTCTCTCTTAGCACTGAAATTATTGTGTCATATTAGTTTGAGTATGTTGTGGATCAATTTTCATTGAATTCTAGGAAGTCTTAATTTCATACTTTATTTCTTCCAAAGACTGAGAAGTGGTTCAATTGAAAGACTTTCCATTTCCATAAGTTTGGAAGCTTTTGTGTTTATATTGTCATTGGACTCTAACTTTAGTGAATAGTTATAAGATACAAGGGGTTATTTCCTATTTACTATCTATATTTGTTTTATGACCAAGTATATTGTCAGTTTTAGAGAACATTCCATAGAGTGCTGAGAAGAAAGTATATTCTTTGGTATTTGGGTGAAATGTTCTGAATATATCTTTTAAGCCCGTTTGAGCTATAATGACTGTTAGCTCCTTTATTTCTTTGTTTAGTTTCTGTCTGGTAAAACTATTGATTGGTTAAAGAGAAGTATTAGAATCTTCCTCTATCAGTGTGTGGGGTTTAATATAAGGTTTACATTTTAGTAATGTTTCTTTTATAAATGTGGGTACCCTTATGTTGGGGGAATAAATGTTCAAGATTAAGATTTCTTCCTAATGATTTTTTTTTAAGTCAAATCTTTTGTTGTTGTTGTTAGATATTAGGATAGCTACACCAGCTTGTTTCTTGAGTTCATTTGATTGGAAAGTCTATCCCTAACTCTTTACTCAGAGGCACTGTCTGGCTTTGAAGTTGAGGTATATTTCTTGTATGCAGCCAAAAAGATGGATCCTATTTTCAGATCTATTGTGTTAGTCTGTGCTATTTTTAAAGATGAATTGAGTCCATTGACATTAAAAATTTTAATGACCAATGATTGTTAATTCTTGTTATTTTTCATGGTAGTGTGTGTTTTTCCCTACTTTAGGGTTTACTTCTGTGGGATTACCTATAGCTTTTGGCTTTGTGAATGCTTGTAGCTTTGTTATGTTGGAGTTTTTCTTCTAGTGCTTTCTGTAGTGCTGATTTGTGGATGGATATTGTTTAAATCTGTATTTTTTTATGGAATATCTGGTTTACTCCATCTATGGTGATTGAGAATTTTGATGGACATAGTAATCTGGGCTAACAACTGTGGTCTCTTAGTTTCCTTATAACATTTGCCTAGGATCTTCTAGCTTTCATAATTTCCATTGAGAAGTCAGGTGTTATTCTGCCTTTATAAGTTGCTTGGCCTTTTTCCTTTGCTGCTCTTAAAATTATTATTTTTATTCTGTATGTTTATTGTTATAATTATTATGTTGTGAGCACACAGTTGTAGGGGTTCTACTCTGGTGTTCTGTAAGCTTCTGCTATCTTCGTAGGTGTTTCCTTTTTTAGATTGGAAAAGTTTTTCTTTTCTATAATTTTTTTTGAATATAATTTCTCTGCTTTTG
The DNA here is from genome assembly GCA_004025045.1 of Sigmodon hispidus. Lineage (NCBI taxonomy): Eukaryota > Metazoa > Chordata > Mammalia > Rodentia > Cricetidae > Sigmodon > Sigmodon hispidus. The sequence goes on along the minus strand of PVIH01011739.1, from coordinate 39,655 downwards.
AGCTGACATTCTTCTATTCTTATTTTTAGTTGTGGTCTTTTCATTAGCTTTGGTGTCCAGATTTTTTGGACATTTTTGTAATGATTTTTTAACCTTAGAATTTTCTTTGATGGATCTATTTTCTTCATTCTGTCTTCTACATCAGAGATTTCTATTAGTTATAATTGCATCTAAGTCCTGTTAGTTTACTCAAGTTTTCATTTTCAGCATTCCCTTTGTGTGAGGCTTTTTTATTGTTTCTATTTTAGTTTTTAACTCTTTCACTGTTTTCTTCACTCGTTTGTTTGGTTTTTTTTTTTTTTTTTTTTTTTTGGTTGGTTGGTTTTTTTTTTTTTTTTTTTTTTTTTTTTTTTTTTTTTTTTTTTTTTTTTTTTTTTTTTTTTTTTTTTTTTTTTTTTTTTTTTTTTTTTTTTTTTTTTTTTTTTTTTTTTTTTTTTTTTTTTTTTTAATTTTTTTTTGGTTCTTTGTTATTAAAGTGATTTACTGTTTCTTTCCAATTTTTGCTTGTCTTTTTTCTATTTTCTTAATGGTATTTTTCATTTCTTACTTAATTTCCTCTTTAAAGGATCCTGTCTGTTTTTTAAAATATATTTAGGGTTGTTTTCCTGTGCTGTATTGGAACGTTCTGGTATGCTATTTTAGAACCACTAGTTTCTCTTGATGCTATATTATTCTTTATGTTTTGGATGAATTTTTGCACTGACAACTACCCATGTCTTTCTCTGATTAGTGCAAGTGTTGTTTGTATTTTATGAAGTTGTTTATGGTGTACTGGGTACTTTATTAGCCATTGGAACTCTTGGAGAAAGTGGAGGCAATACAGTCTGCGTCTCAGGGAGCAGTAGAGATAGGGAGCTGGAGCTCTTCTGAAGGAGCTCTCCAGAGGCTCTGTCTCAGGAAGCAGCTAAGGTTGTTTAGGGGAGTATAATGAAGCTAATGGGTTAGAAAGTAAAATGAGGGTGGTGACTGTAAGGCTTTCACAAATAGGTCCTGCTTGCTCACTTGCAGCTGGAGCTGTCAAAGCTTTGGAGGCATATTATGTGCTCTGTTGCCCAGATCTGGAGGCTGTTCAAGATGGCCTGGCTGGCTGGCTGGGAGAAAGGTAACTCAGGACTTATGATGGGCCTCTTCAGAGGTTGTCTCTCAGAAAGCAGCTAAGGTTGAGGAGATGATTGGATTTGGGGAATGGGTTACAGGGCTGGGCTACTGTTTGCTAGCCTGCAGCTGCATCTCTGATGGATTTGGAGAGTACTTTTTGTCCTTTTTCCTTCTCTTTTAGAAGCCTAAATTCCTTCTACTACTTACATTTCCTGCCTGGAAGGTATGCCTATACCTCATCCCTCATTATTGACCATTTTGCATGCCTTCAGACAAGAAGATAAAACAGCAACACATCATTACATAAGTAAATGCAAGACATCTTTATGTAGTTACACAAATGTAACATGTGTCTGAATAATTAAATGAATATTCCACAACAGCTCATCATTCCACTAAGTAACATAAAAGAAGAAAGATTTAAAAGAAAAAAAAAAACAGAGCAAGAATCTTAAACCTTATTCTGGAAATATTGGCTTCCCAAAAGAAGAGAATTAAGGACATTTTTGGCTCTGACCTGTTGTGAAAGCCCCAGCCCAGACTTCCCGGGCCTGGACCAAATGTTTAGTCTCACTCAATGCTCCTCTTAGCCTCAAATAATCACACATGGACTTATATTAATTTTGTGCTGCAGTTGCACTCCAAAGGCATTAGCTCAACTATGTTCATAGCAATGTTATTTGTAATAGCAAGAACCTGGAAACAACCTAGATGTCCCTCAACTGAAGAATGGATTAACAAACTGTGGTACATCTACACAATGGAGTACTATTCAGCGTAAGGAAAAACGATATCCTACGATATCCTAAAATTTGCAGGCAAATGGATGGATTTGGAGGATATCCTCCTGAGCAAGGTATCACAAACCCAGAAAGATAAGCAGGGGATGTACTCACTCATTAGTGGACTCTAAACAAACAAACAAACAAGAAAAACGCAAAGCATGTCCAAGCTGCAAGCTACGACCACTGAACATCTTGTCTTCAGAAACATCTTGGACTGACTCCTTGGATCCCACTTACCCTAGAAGAACACCTGACTCAGTTTTGAGATTGTGGGGAGAAAACTGGATCTGCCAGGAGTGGAGGCTGAAGAAAGCAATATTGGGACAGTGGGACCTTGAATAAGGATATACAGGATAGAAAGTGTGACTTCTTTGTTCATAATAATAATAATAATAAACGTTTTGTGCTGATTGACCTAAGGCCCAGGGATATAATTTACTAGCACTTGCTCTGACTCTAACCCATCTTGTTCAGTCGTGCACCTTGGTAGAGTACCTTTTCTCAGAGCAGCATTTCCTCTGCATCTCCTGGCAGCTCTGGTGACTCAGGCATCTGTTTGACATCTTTGTCTGGTGTCTGTCTGGCATCTGTGTCTGCTCTGAGATGTTCCTGAATTTTCTTATACTGGTAGCCCCACCCCCAATTCCTGTTTACCTTTGGCCAATCAGTTTTTATTAAATTCACAGGCAGGACAAATATTTACATTATGAGCATAATCCCACTACACTGACCAAGACAATGTTCAGATACTTTTGAGATTTATGCCCTAACCTAACTGGCTGGTGATTTTCTCCTTTTTTTCAAAAAATTGACTTCAAAGAGTTAAGAAATAAATGTTCAATTTAATTCTATTCTTCAAAGATACTTTAATACAGGGTTTTCTAATGAGCAGGAAGATGAGCATCAGCCCCTCTTGCTACTGATTAGATAGATCTCTAAGGGTGAATAACATTTAACTTGAAGCAACTTGATTCCTCCTCCAGAGCAGTGGGTAATTTAGTTAATCATCTTCTCTATCTCTCTTCATAACACAGCAGCCTGAAAACAGTTGTGTTTACTCCACAGTAAGAAGTTGCTCATATCCAGGATCCTTTTCTCACCCAATTACTATGTACTTATATCTTAGGAACGTTTTAGGTGAGAGCTTCCACTTCTCAGAAAATGAATATGCCAAAATATTGTCAACCTTTCTAAACGCTTTTGTTTTTAAATACTTTTGGCTCAAAATACCATAGCAATTATCAGAAAAAAATTCTTTATTGTACTACTATAAATAGTCAGTGGCTTATTTTCAAGCAGAGTGAATTATATGTTATATTTAAGTGTCAAATTGTCATTTCAGAAAACACATCAGGAGAAACAGGCAATGTTAGTCATGTTATTTAAAGCAAAGAGTAAAAACAGAAATTAGCATGAAATACCCTCCTGCCATTCATTCAATAGAAAGGAATTTAAAAGAAATGAGCAATAAAAAATGCAATAACAACAGGCATATGCTGCTGCTTGTTAGGTTAAACATAGCGCTACCTGCTCCTTTAAAGAATTTTAGTTATACTCTCAACAGCTCAGTTTGATGCCATTGATTAAATAATATTCCTTTTAAAACATAAAGCAGCAGTAACTAAACAACACTATAATCAAAAGATTACTATACACATTTTAGATAGGCAGTGCAATATAAGCTTCTAAGGCTTTGAAAATATTTTAATTTGGACAAAAATAAAAATGATGGGTCATTGATTTCTATATACTATTTGCTAAATTGTATATAAAATGAAACAAAGCTGTTTTTTGGCAAACTACCCTTGGTAGCAAACTAAGTGTTTTCAGAGAAAATTTTATTTTTCTACCTATCAGGCTTTATGTTTCAAGCGATTTGTATATAAACTTAATTTTTGCAGCAATATGGAGAGATTATAAATAAAATTGAAGACCAACTTATAACAAACTTGAGGACTGCCTGTAATTTAGAATGTTCTTAGAACATGAAATTCAGTGTAATTAGAACTAAAATACTAAAAATTCTGTTGCAATGTTTTTTTCTAATTAAATAGTCACATCTAAAATAGATAAGAGATTCAAACAAATGGACTCCACCAAGTAGTATAATTGTAGCAAAAAAAAGGATTAATTATTTCTGAATTCTAAACCTAAACCTATCTACAAAATAATTCTACTTTATAATTCACATTTCTATAGCACAATTTTGTAAATGATATATATATATATGCATATATTTCATTCATGTTTGGAATCCCATTGAATGAATAAATTTCCATTTCTAAACACAGTGTCACAATTATTTCTACAGTCTACACCAACTTTTGAGTGACTATCAGCATACCTCTCTGTCTTTTACATAGTATATCAAGGCCATGATGTTTTCCACAGCCCTGCTTTTATTTTAGATCCCTCCCAAAATCAGTCATAAAAAAAGAGCTGTCTAGGTATAAGGCAAAGTGTAGTAACAATCAGGGAAAAAGATCACAGTCCTGTGGATAGAAATACAGTTGCTTTTTTAAAAAGAAACCAAAAGATAAGTAGATGGGTAGATGGTATAACTGATTTCAGAACTTTGTCAGACAGAGTTTGAAGACCTCATTTCTCCCAAATATCTGAGCTGCATAGTTGGCCTCTTAGAGTTGTCCGTTTAAAGCAATATTGTCTTGGAGACACTTTAACTAGCCCCTTCCCACACTTGCTCTCATTAACAAATATAATTCTCAAGCAAACATTTCTATAGTTTCATAAATTGCTCTACAGAGGACACAAAACCCCATGTCTACCAGCATGCTAAAACAAGACACCTGGAGGTGATGCTGAAAATAAAAAGATAAACCAATTGCCATTCTGGTTCACATACAAAGAATACACTTCCTCACCACTGTTTACATGGTGCCTTCCTCTTCAATGAAACACACATCTGACAATTGTGCCATTATCTTGAAATCAAATTTTAAACACATAGAGGTCTTGCCATCAACTATAAAGTTGTTCGGTTTTATTTTTACTCCATATAAAAGTGTAAAAATCAGAAAAGATAAGATAGAACAAAAGTAAGTATTACATTGCTTTAAAAGTGCATGCTGAATAAATACTTTAACATGAACTGAAACTTAAAAAATTACCTAACTATCTCTGACCTACATAATGACAAAGACACAAAAGGACACAAGAAATAATTCCTCTGTCCTTTAATTAATTATTCTTTTGACCCCTGAAGATACTCCAACAAATGTGTATAAAAGTATATGCTGCCTGCTACCATTTGAACATCACAGTTACCAGACACATTTTAATAGTGCAATAAAATAGATATTTGATTTCTTTCTTCCTCTTTAATTTTATCAAATATAATGACTAGGAAGCCATGTAAAAGACAAGACATTTTATCAGTGATAGATTAATATGAATGGCAAGTTAAATGTAATTGATTGAAACTGAAAGGCAGCTTGGGACTTTTTTGAAAAAGTGTTCTGAATTAATCATAACTATTTCAACATATTATAAAATAACTTTAAATTTGTATTTGTGAAAATAATACACGTAGTCATTCTTATATGTGAAATTTAAGTAAACACCAAATACAGAATTACTTTTCTTTTGTTATTCTGCACTTCATTTGGTCCTTGTATTATGAAGTAAGTACGTTTGAATCTTTACTGAAAGATAACAAAAGAGATGGTTTTTTTTTCATTTTGCTCATTTATAAAATGAAAAACAAAAAAAACCCATTGTGTTAAATGGGTGGTAGTAACTCAGTGTATGATATTATGTAATTCTTCACATTTAATATCAAGTCATTTGTCAAAAACTTTTTGTCAAATAAATAGTAGTGTTGACTAGTACTAAACATGGGATCTTTATTGTTTCTTTGTTTTCTTTTTTATTTTGAATAAAGTCACATTTTCTATCCACATATATCCTTATTCAAGGTTCCTTTCCCCTCCCATTCCCTCAGGTCACTCTCCTTCACATCTCCCCATCTCCTCCCCAGCATGGCCAGGAGGTCCCAAGGTCCCAAGGTCCCAATGCCTCAATGTTCCAATGTCCCAATATTGCTCATTTAAGCCTCCTCTCCTGGCAGATCCAGTTTTCTTCCCCAACCTCAATACTGAGTCAGGTGTTCCTCTAGGGGGAGAGGGATCCAAGGTGTCTGTCCAAGGTGTTTCAGATCCCAAGCTGTTCAGTGGTTGTGGATTGCATCTTGGATATGCTTTGCTTTTTGCCTTTTTAATAAAATTTCCTATTATAACATCAAAAGTTGAAAGATAATGGAACATTTTAACATTTATATTTAGCTACTTATTTGTTCATTGATAGACTATTCTTCAGGTAATTGAAATTTTATTCCTTTGTTTATTATTTTCCTTATTCCCCTCTTGGTGCTACACAGATTTCAAATGTAGACCAGGCTTAACAGTTAGGTATTTCATTTCTTGTAAGTCCTAAACATATTTCCTATTTAACATTCCTAAATTGTTGCTAAATGGCTAAATGTTTGGAAGGGTCACTAACCTTTCTTCCTTTGCAGTCTCATGATTTACAGTTTTCAAACAACATGCTCATGTTCCTTGTTTACATAAAGTTTTTCTTACAACTTTTAAGCCTTGTCAGTTGTTCCTATATAATCCTTATATATATACAGAATATATATATATATATATGAACATTTGCAAATGTACAAGTCTGTATTTTTTACATCAAGAACTTTTTAAAGCTTCCAAAGGAGAGAAACAACAAACAGCCCTACCCAGCTATCATGTCTAAGAGGAAATTAGTGACCAGCATGGTACAATAACCTGAGTATGCAATAGTGTTCCACAGGCTTTGGCATTAATGAACCATCATCTAATTGGACTTAGGACCCAGTAAAATAAATGGGAAATTATTCCTTGTGTAATAAAACTAGTCAACTACTAAGGACTCATGAATTTTTGGATCGTAGAAAAGCATATACAACTTCCAGTTTCCTACACTATCAGGATTCTTAAATACAATCTAAACATATATTATTATAATTACAAATAAATATACAAGTGTCACCCTTCATTAAGTAAATCTTTTTTACAAAGATGGAGATTAATTTGCAAAAACACAAACAATGAATGTACAGCAAACAAATGACTATTTGGTGCCCAGCCCCAGCTGACACATCTACAACACAACTCCTATACTTAAACTACAGTGATAATAGAAGAAGTGGTAGAAAGCTTGAGATACAGAATACCAGGACATTTGCTGTTAAATTGCATCCTTTACTCTCCTATAAATATCAGAGAAGCTGCACCTATGAAGCCTGGTCAGCATGGCTGTCTAAGTAAGACCTGGAATATAATACAGCAATAGAAATAGTAATCAGGAAATATTATCTCAACTACAGACAAAATCCTCAAGCAACTAATAAATCCTCAGAATGAGTTAAACAATCTGGTACATCAAAAGAGCTGCATGTATCAGGGTTTTCTTTCAAAGTATAACTGATGAAATGAATATAGGAGTATAAGATTTATTAGCGTGGCTTACAAGCTGGCAACTAGCTACTCCAACAATGGCTGTCTACCTTACAGAAATTCTAAGAGTCCAGCAGTTGTTTTATGTCTGAGCCTGGATGTCTCAGCCAGTTTGCAGTATATGCAGTAATCCAAAAGAAGTAAAAGTTAATGGAAGTGAATAAATGAACTTGCCAAAAGGAAAAAAGGCAAGCAAACAAAAGCCCAAATCTTCTTTCTTTTATCTTCTTTTATATGCTGTCCACAGAATGCATAAACCAGATTAAAGGTGAGCCTTCTCATTATAAGTGATTTAATCAAAAATAATTTCTCATAAGTGTTCAAACCGCTTGAATTTTAGTTATTCCAGTTGTAATCAAGTTGATAGTTAATAATGGCTATCACAAAAGCATATCCTACTCAATTCTGAATGCTTAGTCTTAAAATCACATACCAACTTATTGTTTTCAGCAATTAGCAATATAAAAGTTATTCTTTGACAAAGTTATTATAGTAAAAATCTAATTATAAGATTGATAATAAAATTACTAGTTATTACATTGAAGTAAATACATGTATACCTGTGAAGTCATAGCAGAATTTTAGATTGCATTATGCTGAAAAGTTTAGGCAAACATTTTTGAAATATATCTATGTCTAAGACAAAATAAGAAATTAAAAATTCAAGTGCAGAATAAGCAAAAGGTCACCACAGCTAAGAGAAATTTCGTATGAGAAAGCCTACAGGTATAAAAGCTGTGAATCTAAACCATGGCAAGGCACATGGAAGGGTAGCTCACAGCTAGGGGCAGGATTGGTGCCATTAAAAAGTAGTCAGATAATAAAATGGTGGAGGTGCAAACCTGTGACATTTGTTAATTTCACAGTAATTAATTCATCCATATGAATAGCCTCAAGTTGGTTTTGATGAATTGTGAAGGACACAGGATATAGTGGAAGAAAGAGTTACTAAAGAAAAGAATTTTAGCCCATGTTAACTCATATGACACTAAAACATCCTTAAATATTTTTCTAGGACTTTTTATCCTGCCACTCTGCAGCCTGTGTGCTGTGTCACAACAACTTTTGCACTGCTAAGTTCAGAGTTCTTTTTCTTTTCAAACTTAAGAAACAAGTCTGACCACCATTTAAGAACTCTATATTTATTGTTAGTAAAATTGGATCAAATTATAAATCTCACCTTTAATTCTTGAAGCGGAAGTATTGCTGTTTCTACTACAAATGTGAATATAAATAAATATTTGATTTTTGAAAATATTTGTTTCTTTTTTTATATCTACGATTAAGATATTAAGAACATCCGTTAATTCTTAGTGTCTTCTAAATGATAGACACATACTGAATTGTAGTCCAGAATATACAAACAGAAGTGATCCCCAAAGCAAAAACCTTGTCATCACATAGGCATCAGTGTTTAAGTCCCAAATATTACTTCTGTAAAAATGCATGTTCAATTTAAGTTATTCAAATGTCTAAGATATATTATAAATACTCTCAGTTGCTCATTAACAGCATCTGAATTTTGTATAAAATGTTGGGCTTAGTATCTTTTATCATACTAGAATTACTCTTCCCAATCTATAATAATACAATTAAAATACTAGGAAAAAATTTAACATGTAGAGAAGAAGCTGTTTTTATTTCTAGGTTTTCTTTTTTTCTTTTCCTTTTTTTATTATGAATAAAGTTTCATTTTTTATCCATGTATCCCCTTGTTCAAACCCCCTTGCCCCTCCTGCCTCTCGCAGTCACTCTGTCTTCTCCCCCATCTCCTTATCTCCTCCCCAGAAAGGGCAGGAGATACCAAAGTCCCAAGGGGGCTTGGTTCAGCGTCCGCTCCAGGAAGATAGGTTCCACACCCCAACATCAAGATTGGGTCAGGTGTTTTTCTGGAGGGAATGGGTTCCAAGGGGCTGGTCCAAGGTGTTTCAGATCCCAAGCTGTTCAGTGGTTGTGGTTTGCAGATTGGGAATGCTTTACTTTTTGTTTAAAGTCCACTAATGAGTGAGTATATCCCCTGCTTGTCTTTCTGGGTTTGAGATACTTCGCTCAGATGGATATTCTCCAAATCCATCCATTTGGCTGCAAATTTTAAGATATCATTTTTTTCTTTCTGCTGAGTAGTAATCCATTGTGCAGATGTACCACAGTTTATTAATCCTCTAGGTTTTCAAATGTAAAAGTAGGAAATTAAAACACTAAATGAACTCAGGAGTAAGCATAATTAACTTTATATATGCATAGTTATACCTATGTATATATGCTTATCATGTTAAGCTATTTATATGTATGAAGATATTTTTCTGTAGGGATTTCTTTTCATTCTCTTAATGTAAATTTTTTTTATATTTTTTTTACAATTTATAATTTTTCTACAGAGGAACACCTTCCTTAGCCTTGATACTGGAGGGAGAAAGTTAGACCTACCTCAACTGGATATGCCGAACTGAGCTGACCCACGTTGGAATTCCTTGTCCTCCTTGGGGAATGGATAGGGGGCATGTAGTAGGGGAGGAGCTGAGGGAGGGTAGGGAGGAGCGTAGGGAGGAGGAGCAGTGAAGGATATGGAAAAAAAAAATTTTAATTAATAAAAGACATACAATCAGACAAAAATTGTATATTGTAAGTTTTTCTATTTAAATGTATAATTACTCTTAAGTAAGTAGTTTGATATCTTCAAATATTTTTGTTATTCGTAATATCAAAAGTAAATATAATTATTAATCATTACCAATATATTACATTATTATACAATTTTCTTATATTTATATATAATTATAAATAATTATTATTCAAAATTCTGACATATAGCAGTATATTTATTTTTCCTGCTCTGTAATTTTGAAGCCATCTATTCTTTGATGTTTTCAAATTTATATGCAAAATATTTTGATCACACCTGTACTCCTTGTATCTTCCCAGAATCTCACAATTCCAGCCAATTTCATATTCTGTTTCTTTTCTTTATAACCCACTTAACCAGGTGCATTTTCATTTTAAGTATTGGAAATTGCAATGTTTTTCTATGGTTAAGCATGAAATAATTAATTTAGCAAACTAACAAATTATCATCATATTCACTTAGTTTGGGGATTAACAAATTTTTTAAAGTATATAATTATTATATCACATACAACTCTTTAACTAATTCTAATATATTTATTAATATAAATAAATAGCTATACAATTTTAGATAGATAAGAATTTTTAATACTTATTAATTTTAACAACTGCAATGTCTATTTTATGTCAACTTGACAAAAACTATAATTATCTGAATGGGGGAAACAGTTAAGAAAACACCCACATTAGGTCTGGCTGTGAGATATTTTTCTAATTAGTGAGTGATGGACAAGAGCCAAACTCATTGTGAGTAGGATCATTTCTGGTCTTGTGTTCCTGGGATCTACAACAAAATAGTCTAAGCAAACCATAGTGAGCAAGCTATCAAGCAGTACCCCTTCACAGTTTTCACTTCAGGTCATGCCTCCATGTTCTGACATTTTTTGAGTTCCTGCCCTGTCTTTATTCAGTGTTGGACTACAATATGGAAATGTTCACCAAAGAAACCCTTTCCTCTCCAAGTTGCTTTGGTCATGGTATTTTATTATAGTAATAATAATCCTAACTAAGATTGTAACTAAAATAATTCAATCTCTACTTAAGGTAGTTTCTTATGTATTCCAGACTGGATTTGAACTGGCAATGAAGCTGAGGCTGAGAATTTGTTTGAATACTTAATCTTTCATGTCCCAATTAATAAATATTGGGATTAAAACAAGCAGTACAACCCTATGAATTACAATTGCTGAGAATGGAATCCAGGGCTTCATGAGTATTTGTCAATTACTCTACCATACCAGCTACTTTCTTAGCCCTAAAACAACTTGTTTTCAAATATTTGAGTTGTAGACTTATTAAAATGTAACTTATATTTATGAAAAATGAGCAATAATAAAATTAGTTATGTACACTCAATAAACCCTCATTAATGAAATTTAAAATGTTTTAAACTAATAATTTGCAAAAAAAAAAAAAAGGTATGTCATGCCAGCCCTAATTGACTCACCTTGAGATTCCCTGCACTCGCTGGGAAATAGATGTGGGGGACTGAGTGGGGTGAAGGATGAAGAAGTGTGGGAAGGAGGGGAGAGAGGAGAAGCAGTGGTGCATATGAGAAAAGAAACTTTTTAAATAAAAGAAAATTACTTTAAAAATAAAATTAATCAAAAGCAACGGCTAATTAAAAAAAAAGAATGGCATACAAGAAACATGGTTTACATTTAAAATACTTTTAAGACTGGTTTTGTTTTGTGTGCATGAGTATTTTGCTATCATATTGTATGTATAACATGTACATGCCTGCAGAGGTTTTTTTTTTAAAGTACCAAAATTCATGAAACTGGAGTTATAGATGACTAGGAGCCACAATGTGTGGTCTATTGAGGGTCTTCTGCAACAATAGAAAATGATTCCAATGACTGAGTGATCTCTTGAATAAGCCTTTATATTAAAAATGATATTTTATTTTTAAAGTTACAATTACATCATATATGTTAAATCTTAATTTATTTTTAGAGAAAAAAAATAACCAAACCATAGCAAACTGATAATATATACTTTAAGCCAGACTGATTCAGTACAATTATTTTGTGATTTAATGAAAATTATTAATTTAAACAAAAATAAATGTTACTTATGATTTAGATACTCCTAAAACTCATACCTTAAAATATGCTGAAGTTCAAGTTTCTAGGACCTTTTTACCAATAGAACCAAGCAATCTCTCTCTTTCTCTATCTTCTCCCCCGCCTCTTCTCTCTCTCTCTCTCTCTCTCTCTCTCTCTCTCTCTCTTCCCCCTCTACCTCTCTCCCTCCTTCTCTCTCTCTCTCTCTCTCTCTCTCTCTCTCTCTCTCTCTCTCTCTCTCTCTCTAGAATACTACTAGGTAAACATATCCCTTTGATAAGTCATAAATGTTCATAAATGTGACTAGAATGTTAAGTTAATGAGTGTGGGCTGAGATTTGCAGGCATAAGTTGTGTGCCAAAACAAGCATGCCATCACAGACTGTTTTTTTTTACTTTGTCATTCTTCAAACATATGTCAGTCAAAATGTGTGACATTGCATCAGTTGAAGTTGTTGAGGTTTGTATATTATAAAGACTGTGTTTTTACAACATTACATAATAAATAAAGACTCTAAGGAAGTCAAGACAAAAGAAAATACAGACTAAAATGTTTGGATTCCTTAATTTAGGGGAGAAATTGAGTATCAACAGATTTCAGTTTATAATTATATTATCAGTTCTCTGTATATTTACATTATTGATTAAAATTGAATGCTTAAATTTGTATTGAGATAATTTATGTTCCTATCTCTTTGTTGAGAGCTGATGTGAAGCTTGTGAATGTTAAGCACTGAACTACATCTTAAAACTACAAATTACATTTGAAGGATGTTGCAATTAATGTTATGCCATCAAACAAATAGACTTGTGACATGAAGCTATTATTGAAGTACCTATATTTATGAATCATAGTATGTCATACTCAAATATAATTAAAGTAGTGTCTTATGAAATAAATTATTCTTTGTCATTTTCTAAAATCCATTCATATGAAAATTAGTATAAAACTACAAGAAGCTTGAACAATGCATAGAAAAGAAGATGTTGTTTTAAAATTAGTTTGAGACTTTCATATCCATAATAAGCTGATTTTCTGTGCACTTTTTTCCCAATGTATGAATCTTATTATAAATTATATTTTTAAAATCTAAGTACTTTGCCAAAATATACATAATGAATCAATCACTGGATGAGAAAATATCTCCGTATTAATTTCCCATGATTGCAAAGTGAACTTTGTATCAATTGAAATAAACTGTGAATTAGTCAATATTATTTATAGAGATAAATCAATAACCTAGGCACAGATGATAGACAGATATTCAATCATGATATACAGATACAATGATAGAAAATAGACAGAAAGACAAAAATGATAGTGTGATAGCCAAAGGAAAGAAGTTTATCAGTGGAAAGAGGGTATGTATTCATGAGTGCTAGAAATCTTGAAATGATGTTTGCTAGTCGATTCTCTTAAGCACCTGCAATCCAAAGACCTTCATCAAGGTCCTAAATCTGTAAATCAGAAGTTCTGATATTCAAATGCAGGAACAGAAGACTGTCTCAGAACACAGGAAATTATTTTCTTTCTACTTGGTTCTCTCCTTATACTCTGACTGAAAAGAGCTTGTGTGAGAATATGTGTTTTAGTGGGCATAAATGTATAGGTATATGACAGTGTCCAGTTAAGTGGAATTGGGTAGGTGTTTGCATACATAAATTTGGTGTGTGTTTAAGTGCATGCATGCAAGTGACTTTATGTGCATGTGTGTGCTTTGGAGAATTCTACACATGTGTGTAGAGGTGTATGGGCATGGCATGAAATAAAATTTTGGTTATGAATGTTTACATGTATGTGAAAATGTGTATGTGTTTATGTGAGGTCATGCATGCTAAGATTGTGTACATTTAAACATGGGTTTCATTGTGTGCTGTGTTCATAGTATAGGTTTGTGCATGTCTGAATATTTTGATGCAATTATATGAATACCTATATTACTTTTCATTGAGATACATGTGATTTTAGTAGGCTTAAATGTGTAAGATCCTACCTTCTAGTGCCTTGTTAAATATGTGTGTATATATATGTGTGTTTTAGTGTACATATAATTGTTCATGAGTATAATTGAGTGAATTTCTGAATTTCTTAACATATGGGTAATGAGTGATTGTGTAAGTACATGCATGAATATTTTTACTCATTTTCTGTGTGTGCATTTGTGAGTGTTTGTGAATGAATGCATTAGTGTCTGTATGAAATTTAGTATGTATGTAACTTTATGTACTTTTGTGCATATAACTAAGACATTATATGAATCTGTAAATGTGTATGTAATATCTCAGTGCAACGTATGAGTTTGTACATGTATGTTGATATTTGAGTGGGTAAGTGAGTATGTGAATAAAATATTGTCTGAATGTTGTTCAGAATATTGTCTGAATTTGAGTATGTGTGGATGTGTTTGAATGATAGTGTCTGTATGTGTTAGTGTGCTTGTGTATATTAAGGTCAACATTTGTGTGAGATGATAAATGTGCTGTTTTTTGTGAGACAAGATAAGGAGTATTTGAGTATATGTTTATATGAGGGTGAATATAAAAGTTTTTGATACATGTCTTGAGTTTCCATTCTATTTGAGGACTATGTTTGTGTACATTTATAAGTGAATATATGTGAATGTGTACATGGATGGGTGCTTGTGTAAATATTAATGTGTAATATTGTGAGTGTGAACATATGCATGTATGTGGGTTCGTGGGATACTCTGTGTGTGTCATATTTGTGCTTCGAAACCTGAGTATATGTGTTATTTTGTGTGAGTAGAAAGATACAAGTACACACATTTGAATGAGCATGAAGGCATGAGGTATAAACTTGTTCATAAATATGTGAATTGATGAATTCAAGTGTTTTTGACTATGCATGTGTTCACATGTTATTATGAGTGTTCATTTGTCATCATGATCGAATGGTTTCATCACTAAGCTACCTCTCAAGATTTGCTTTTGATAATTTAATGACTTTATAATACCCAAATAATAGTGTTATACTTTAAAATTTTCTAATGATAAATAAGATAGAATGTTTATCTAAATTTTTAAATGGCAAAAAAAGAATACTGCCTATACACTCACATATTTTAATACCTGGTCAATAATTGTGGGAACAGTTTGAGAAGAATTAGTAGGTGTGGCCTTCTTATAGGAAGTTTACTCCTAGCAATTGGCTTTGAGATTTCTTTTTTTTTTTTTTTTTTCTTCAGCTGAGACAGCGAGAAAGATGGTTTATTGTACACGAGTTACACTTGGCCACAAGTGAGAACAGAACTAGTCCAGAGTGCCAGAGGCCCAGGGCAGAAGGTCAGCGGGACTGTTGTGGTTGTAATGAAGGCAGTCTAAGTCTCCTCTCAGGAATCTCTTGCAGAGAGCAGGTGGCGATGTTCGGGTCCATTCAGACTTCTCCCGACGGCAGCACAGTCCAACAACTTGTACCAGGGTCCATCCCGGCCTCAGCATCCCTTACTTCTGCTCCTTTCGCCTTGTAGGTGCACAGCTTTCTTGAACCTCTGCCTCTTCTTTCTCCTCTTGCTCTTCAGCCTCCGCATTCGCTTCTTCCTCCACTTGGCTCTCATGGCGCAGACGTTTCAAGGAAGATGGCGCTAAGGCAGAGAGCCGCTTTGAGATTTCTTAAAACCCACTATTTCTCTCTCTCTCTCTCTCTCTCTCTCTCTCTCTCTCTCTCTCTCTCTCTCTCTCTC